>JAABOM020076327.1:0-33977 GCA_011800125.2 Solanum clarkiae | reverse complement strand
TCACAATATTAGAGCTGTAGGACTGTATATGTAGCATGTGACATGTAGATAATCATACAAGACAATATGACAATGAAGAAGAGTACGTTACATAAATAATGAAATGCGTATGAGATGAAATAACTCGTGAACTTTGTTTGGCAAAATGAACCCATGTAAATTGGTATCCACATATGTATGCAGATTTAAAGGTGTATATGTATAGGAGCATATGAACCTATGAAAGAGTGGAGACACAGTTAATAGTTATGGCGGAGTTGGTAAATGCCTTTATGTGCCAAGGAAGAATCTAGATTTCATACCAAGTAATACGAAATCAAGTAGCCTTACATACCACGTTGTATGACCTCATTACTACATCGAGATGACCTTCTATTCCTCCAAACACTTATCTTCAACATGGTAGGTGATAAACCTAGCATTGGCAGCCAATAGATACATCTTCGGTGCCCAATCACATAAAAAAACAACACACGGGCTGCAAGCGTGTATTTATAAACCTGAGCACATTCCTTCAATCTTTCCACCCCTATTCGTATTTTGCTAATACATATTTTCATGTACACACCATGTACAGCCTGTTTAAGTTCCATAACAACCTTACAACAGCCCACAAAGCACAACACATAACAATTCTTACAACCTAAAAATGGACAGCATAACGTTACCTTCCTTTGCTACATTTCGACATCAACAATTGCAAACCTATTCCAACTCTAACCGAACTGTTCCAACAACATTTACACATACCACCATACCTAAAAAATCTTATAAGAGTAGTTAAGAAGTCATGAAGGATGTGAGCTAGTAACCTTCCATTCAACAATCCACAAGTTCCAATCAACATTACACTTAAGATAGCACAATAAAATGTGTTGGTTAAATGATATCAAAATCAGGGCAACAACCTTAGGGTAACACTTATAACTCAAACCATATTAATAACGTAAATGTATCTTCATAATATCACCAACGAACCATAGAGAAGTCACTAAAACAAAAGGCAAGTGTGCAACATCTTTCCAAATACATGCTGTCTCAATTTTCTGGCACAAACATACTAGCATATACTTCTTGTTTTTCATAAGAAAACAATATTAAACACATGTGTAAGATTAATTATCACTACCCTCAAGGTATAGGGCTTCTCCAAAAACCCTAGAAGTTCCTTTTAGATGCTTTACAAAATCAAGAGAAGTTGAGAGAAAAACTTGGAGACAATCTGATATTTTTTGTTGGTCAAGTTAACAATGACTTGTGGGAGCTATTTTGCGCCCTTTATAAAGGGGTATTTGGATGAATTACTAGGAATAATTTAGCCTTACATTGTCAATCTAGTTATGTAGCTCCTTGCGCCTTTCACTTGGGCCTAAATGGGTCTCTAAGTTGATGGGATTGGGCTGCCCATTTTCCCAATTTCTCTTACTTAGTTTTGGGCAAACATTGCCAAGTGGGTTGTGGTGTCTTTGGGCCTTTTCTAATATCCTTCTTGGGCTGAAAATATAGTATAAGGGTGATGCTAAAACATGGGCCAAATTTACACCCTTAACACAGACTTTATTCATAATCGAACTTGGACAATTCGACGTCGAGCCTCATCTCCGTTTAGCTAGCAAATTTAAGCTAAGAAAGTAGGTGATTCACCTGCTAGCTTCTTAAGTCCTACAAGCACCTCAATTCTCTTACTTCATTTAATTTCGTGATCTCATCAATTTGATACAAAACATGTATACACTCGACCCTCTTAACTGTTAGATGCAAATATAGCCCATTAACACGAGATTCAAGCACTTTTAAAAATTAGCGCTAATTTGACCAAACCATGTAATGTTTCATTTACATAGTACTAGTATTGTAAGATTTGGGGTGTTACATAGAACTGCAATATCAAAATTCAAAATTCCCAAAATGCAATTTCTAGAGAGCTTTTCATGCCCCTGGCACGACGCGCCAAGGGTGCGCACCTATGTTATTTTTGGTCCAATTTTCTCTCCGATCCAAGACTTTTAAGTCTTGTGCCTAAGTGTTCCCAAATGTGAAAATACCTATACTTAGTCATTTTTCACCCTCATATCATTCTAAACATTCCTAATATTCATGGAAACACTTAGTCAAATATTTTACTCCCATACTCAAGACTCAAAACCCTCTCCGGATCTTAAGGAATTCAACCAAGCTTCAATTGTCCATCTTCAATCTTCATTAAGTTCATCTCTAAAGCTAAGGTATGTGGGTTTCTTTCATGGTTCCTTTCACGTATGATGGCCAGGCCTCCTTTTAGCCAAATTTGTATGATTTAAAGATGATTTACTCATAGGTCTTATTTATTATGAAAATCACTGCACACTATGTTGGGCTTAAGAAATTGAGACTATTTTACTATGTTTTGAGCTATAAATCTAAGATTTATTGTAAGATTTAATGAGTGATTTTGATGTATATTGCTTGAGGGTGTTACCAAGTATCTATTGAAGGTTTTACATGGAATTTTCTTGCATGATTTCACTCTTGAGTTGCATGGTTTTACACTAGCACTATACACCCTCTAAGTGTTTAATAAAATGTTCGGTTATGGTTTCCTGAGAAACTGAAGGTCCAATGTATGTCTTATGAGTTAAGTGACTATATGATGATGAAATAATGATGAAGTGATGATGAAAGATGAAATAATGATGGAATGATGATGAAATGGATGTATGTATATGATGACTATATGATAATGAAAGGAATGTATGAACATAATGATTATATGATGATGAGAGGAATGTATGGCTAAAATGACTATATGATAATGGGAGAAATATGCATATCTATATGATACTATTTATGTAGTGTTGGGGATGACCATGTCTGGCTCAGATGGTTGTAGGCTCGGGTAACCTATTGAGGGTTTGGTACCTTGATCGCCTAGCTCGGGGGGGTGATAGGCCTAGGTAACCTTGTTGGGTGTTAGTGCCCATCAACCTTGTTGGGGGTTGGTACCCATCAACCTTGTTGGGGGTTGGTACCCATCAACATTGTGGGGGGTTTGTGCTCCACTAACCTGTTGGGGGATTTGTACTCCATCAAACATGTAGAGGATTTGTACCCATCAACCCGTTGGGGGGTTTGTACTCTATCAACCTCATGAAGGGGTTTGTACCTCATACAACTCTCCAAGGAGGTGGTAGGCCTGGGACTTTACTAAGAATGGTCACTCCCTACACTTGTGTTATGTTCTATGAAAGTATGGTTTAACTCAAGCATCTTCCATTCATCTCATATTGCCATATGCTCATCTATTGGACAATTAAGCATTTTAATTATGATGCCTATCTATTGTTGCATTGTATCTTACATACTCAGTACATTCAAATATTCTAACGTATACTCTATGCCTACATGATGTCACCATGTCGGAACCGGAGTCCCACTTGAGCATCCTCCTCCACGTGACTAGTGTGACTTCACTCAAGCTTGTTTGTGAGTCCTCCACTTTGGGGATATTACTTATGATCTCTCGATATGTATTTAGACTTTATCTCTTGACTTATGTATTGACTATGAGGGTGAGCCCAGTTGTTTTATCTTGGCCCCACTCTTATCTTATAGTAGAAGTGTTGTTGGACATGTTATGTATTTATGTTATGAGCTTTGACTCCTTTTGAATCTTGATGTTGATGTAATAAAGTTGTCCCTTAGCCCATCTATTTTGATTTACTGCTATTTGTTGTATTTTATTGCTTCCGCGACCAAAGATCTGTAATGATATACTATTACGCTTGCTTGGGGACCTCTCGGGTTCCCCATGCGCCGTGTCACGACTAGGCCCTAGGCTTGGGTCTTGACAAACTTGGTATTAGAGCACTACGTTGTTAGATCCTTAGAGTCCAACACACCGCGTTGATTAGAGTCCCATTCATGGTTATGTTGTGCACCACAACTATGAGTAGGAGGCCATGAGATGTTTTAGGAATTGTTTCGCTTCTTCATGTTCCAAGTCTTGCTATAGAGTTGAAGTAAAATTTCCTGCCTTAGTGCTTGTTCTCTGCTATGCTAGATGATTCGTTACACGAGAGGGAGATGAGCCCGCACACCTGAGGAGCAACCGGCCAATGGAGAGCTTCGGGATGATCTCACCTTTCTTGCACAAGTGGTGGCTAATCAAGCCACTCAAGGAGCCTAAGCCCCTCCATGTTCCTACCTCAGCTTGTCGGATGAGAGACTTCATGATAATGAATTCCTCGGATTTCTATGGGTGAAAGCTAGATAAGGACTGTCAAGAGGTCATTGATAAGGTTTATAAGATATTGGCTATCATGGGTATGAGGGTGAAAGAAAAGGCAGAGTTGGCGGCCTACCAACTCAAAGGGTTAGCACAAATATGGTACAACCAATGGAAAGAAGAGAAGGGAGTCAATCATGTGGTGCTTTGGGAAGAGTTCAAAGTGGCTTTCCTCAATTAGTTCTTCCCTCTTGAGCTTAGGGAAACTAAATTGGTGGAATTTATGAACTTGAAACAAGGGTCAATGAGTGTGAGGGAATATTCCCTCAAGTTCAAGCAAATTTCAAAGTATGCTCCTTACTTGGTTGCTGACCCAAGGTCGAGAATGAACAAGTTCGTGATGGGCATATTGGACTTAGTGATTGAAGAATGCCGGTCTGCAATGTTGACTGGGGATATGGACTTGTCCCATTTCATGACATATTCTGAACAAATGGAAAAGGAGAATTTGAGGAAGAGAAGGGGTCATGCAGCCAAGATGGCCTGTTTTGAGGGTAAGTTCCAAATGGGTGGACGGTTCCATAAGGGCCAAGGGTCTACTCATACATATCAAAAGAGGGCTACCAATGATGTTTCGAGGGCCCAAGGTGTTAAGTTTGTGGCTCCTATTGATGTGTGTTCGAAGTATGGTAAGGGTCAAGGTAGCTCATGCTTGAGGAATACCGGTGCTTGTTATGGTTGTGGGGAAATAGGGCATAAGGCCATAGATTGTCGTCAAAACCAAAACAAGGGTAAGGAGGTTCATACAGAAGGTGCTAATGCAGTTCCTTTAGGGAGAGGTGGTCGAAAGGATGGTGCCCCAAGGCATAATCGATTTTATGCTTTGCATGGGAGGCAAGGGGTTAATGAAGTCCCCGACGTTGTTATCGGTATGTTCAAAATCTTTGACTTTAATGTGTATGCATTGATTGATCCAGGTGCCACTTTTTCTTTTGTTATCCCCTTTATTTGCAAAAAGTTCCATGTTGACCTTTAGTTGTTGCATGAGTCATATGAGGTGTCTATTCCTATTGGTGCATCTATCGTTGGTAGAAAAGTTTATAAAAGTTGTCCTATTTGCATCTTTCATAAAATATTGCCTTGTGATTCTATTGAGTTAGGCATGATTGATTTTGATGTCATTCTTGGGATGGATTGGTTGCATGCCTAATATGCTTCTATTGATTGTAGAACCTGTAGGGTCAAATTCCTATTTTCAAATGAATCCATCCTTAAGTGGAAGAGTCAAGGTGTGGTGGTCAAGGGTAAATTCATCTCTTGCATTAAAGCCCGTAAGATGATCTCTAAGGGGTGTCTTTACCATCTTGTGAGGGTTACGGATGTGAAGTATAGATTCCTTCCATAGAGTCGGTTACGATTGTGAATGAGTTTCTTAATATCTTCCCTAATGACTTTCCAAGTGTTCCCGTCGAAAGGGAAATAGATTTTTGTATAGATCTTCTTTTCGATACTCAACCCATTTCTATTTCCCATTATCGTATGGCCCCGACGGAGTTAAAGAAGTTGAAGGAACAATTGAGTAACTTTTTGGAGGAGGGTCTTATTAGACCTAGCCAATCCCCTTGAGGTGCACCAGTGTTGTTTGTGAAAAAAAAGGATGGGTTACTTAGAATGTGTATTGACTACCAACAACTCAATAGGGTCACCATCAAGAATAGATATCCTCTTCCAAGAATTGATGATTTATTTGACCAATTGCAAGGGGCTATCCACTTCTCTAAGATTGATCTTTGGTCCGAGAGCATTAAGTTAAGTTGAGGGAGTGTGACATTCCCAATACGGCCTTCTAGACTATATATAGGCATTATGAATTTGTTGTAATGTCTTTTGGATTGACCAATGCACCAACCATCTTCATGGACCTTATGAATAGAGTCTTCAAACCCTACATTGTTTCTTTTGTTGTGGTGTTCATTGATGATATAATCTATTCTCGTGGTGAGGAAGAGCATAAGGCTCATTTGAGGGTTGTGTTATATAGGTTGAGGGAGGAGAAACTGTATGCTAAATATGAAAAGCGTGAATTTTGGTTGAAGGAGATTGCTTTCCTAGGGCATATGGTTTCGGAGGATGGTATAAAGGTGGATCCTAAAAAGATCGATGTGATTAGAAATTGGCCGAGACCATTGAACCTGTTGGATATTAGGAGTTTCTTAGGCTTAGCGGGCTATTATCGGAGGTTTGTGAATGGTTCTCTTCTATTGCTTCCCCTGTGAAAAAATTGACTCAAAAGAAGGTTACGTTTGTGTGGACCGATGAATGTGAGAAGAGCTTCCAAACCATGAAAGATAAGCTTGTGTCTGCCTCTATATTGTCACTACTAGATGGGCTTGAGGGATTTGTAGTGTATGATGCTTCTAGGTTTGGTTTGGTTGTGTGCTAATGCAATATGGTAGGGTGATAGCCTATGCTTCTAGGCAACTCAAAGTTCATGAAAAGAACTACCCTACCCATGATATTTAATTGGCCGCCATAGTATTTGCTTTGATAATTTGGTGACATTATTTGTATGGAGTGCATGTTGATGTGTTCACCGATCATAAGAGCCTCCAATATGTCTTCACTCAAAAAGATCTCAACTTGAGGCAAAGAAGGTGACTACAACTTCTTAAAGACTATGATATGAGTGTGCATTACCATTTCGGTAAGGCAAATGTGGTAGCGGACGCCTTGAGAAGGGTGTCCATGGGTAGCCTAGTTCATGTTGATGGTGGAGAGAAGGAGATAGCTAGGGAAGTGTATCGGTTAGCTAGATTGGGGGTTATATTGGAGGAGGTTGGTAATGATGGTGGTGTTATTGTTGATGGTTCTAGGTCTTCTTTGGTTTATGAGGCAATAGCAAAACAAGATCTTGACTCTTCTTTGTTTGAATTGAAGGCGTTGGTGAAAAAAGAGCAAAGTGGAGGTTTTCTCCCAAGGGGGAGATGGTTCTCTTAGGTACCAAGGTAGGTTGTGTGTGCCTTGTGTTGATGGTTTGAGGGAGAAAATCCTTGATGAAGCCCATAATTCTTCTTATTCTATCCACCCCAGTTCCACCAAAATTTATAGAGACTTGAGGGATGTGTATTGGTTGGGAGGCATGAAGAGGAACCTTGCCAAATTCGTTTCCGATTATCATGGTTGTCAATAAGTCAAAGACGAACATCAAAGGTCGAGTGGCCTAACCCAAGACATTGAGATTACTACTTGGAAGTGGGAAGAGATAAATATGGATTTTGTGGTTGGGTTGCCCAAGACTAGAAAAGGTTTTGATTCCATTTGGGTTGTGGTTGATAGGATGACAAAATCGGCTCATTTTCACCCAGTTAATACCACATATGGGGTTGAAGATTATGCAAGGTCGTGCGTTCATGACTTAGTAAGGTTGCATGGGGTTCCTTATCCATCATATCAGATCGTGGAGCTCAATTTACCTCACACTTTTGGAGGTCTTTCCAAAGGGGTCATGGAAGTAGAGTTAAGCTTTCTATGGCCTTCCACCCTCAAACGGATGGCCAAGTCGAGAGGACCATACAAAACCTTGAGGATATACTTAGAGCATGTGTATTGGTGCTTGAAGATAGTTGGGATGAGCATCTTCCATTGATTGAGTTTGCTTACAACAATAGCTATCATTCTAGCATTGGTATGGCTCCTTTTGAGGCTCTCTATGGGAGATGTTGTAGATCACCGGTTGGTTGGTTTGAGGTTGGTGAGGTAGCCTTGTTGGGAACAAATCTAGTTATGGAGGCTCTTGAGAAGGTTAGGATGATTAGGGAAAGATTGAAAACTGCCCAAAGTCGTCAACAATCCTATGCCAATGTGAGAAAAAAGAGAACTTCAATTCAAAGTTTGTGATTGGGTCTACCTAAAGGTTTCACCCATGAAGGCTGTGGTCCGTTTTGGTAAGACGGTCAAGTTGATCCCAATATATGTTGGTCCTTATAAGGTCATGAGGAGGTTTGGCAAGGTAGCTTATGAGTTGAGATTGCCTAGAGAAATGGATTTGGTTCATCCGATATTCCATGTGTCTATGTTGAGGAAATCTGTGGGTGATCCGAATGTTATTGTGCCTCTTGATGTTGTGGGTATTGTTGAAGATAATTTGACATATGAAGAGGTTTCTGTTTAGATTTAAAAATAGGCAAGTGAAGAGGTTAAGAAACAAGGAGGTGGCTTCTGCTAAGGTGCTTTGGAGGAACCAACATATTGAGAGTGCTATTTAGGAGGACGAGGTGGACATGCAAAAGCAATAAGACTTTTCCACTCCATTCAAGCCTAAGGTATTGATCTAAGTCCTTTATATGATGTAAAGTCTTAAGTTTAGCCCTCATGTCATTGCATATGCTCATGTTTAAATTGATAAGTTCATGATGATTTTACACTTATGATGAGATTTTTGAAATGATGTTTAAGTGCATTGTTACACCTCTATGTGGGCTGAAATGGTCATGTTTGTGTCTCTCAGATACGTTTCTTTGATATTCGGGGATGATTGTTCCCAAGGGGGAGATATTGAAACGACCCCAAAAAGTGTCTGATAATGTGCCACGGAAGTGCCCAGAGTTGTAATTTCCATATATCAAAAATCATATATCGATATATGGGATAAATTTACCTTTAAAATCAGTGTGTGATATCAAAAATCCGACTTCATATTCTTGTTCAGGGTGTCAAATTTAGGGGGAAAAGGGTCTAACCCCAATTTTAGAGCAACCGTATCAAAATTCAAAATTCGCCAAAATGCGATTTCTAGAGAGCTTTTCGTGGCCCTGGTGCGACGCGCCAAGGGCGCACATCTATGTTATTTGTGGACCAAAACTTTTAAGTCTTGGGCCTAAGTATTTCCAAACGTGAAAATACCTATACTTAGTCATTTTTCACCCTGATATCATTCTAAACATTCTCTAATATTGATTTAAACACTTAGTCAAATATTTTACTCCCAAACTCAAGACTTAAAACCCTCTGCAGATCTTAAGGAATTCAACCGTGCTTCAAGTCTCCATCTTCAATCTTCGTCAAGTTCATCTCCAAAGCTAAGGATTGTGGGTTTCTTTCATGCGTTCTTTTCAGCCATGATGCCCAAACCTCCTTTTACCCTAATTTGCATGACTTAAAGATGATGATTCTCATGGGTCTTATTTATTATGAAAATCACTACACTCTATGTTGGGCTTATGAAATTGTGATTGTTATACTTTGTTTTGAGCCATGAATCTAAGATCTATTGTAAGATTTGAAGAGGGGTTTTGATGTATATTTCTTGAGGGTATTACCAAGTATCTATTGAAGATTTTACATGGAATTTTCTTGCATGATTTCACTCTTAAATTGCATGGTTTTACATTACGTCTACACACCCTTCAAGTGTTTGATAAAATGTCTAGTTATGGTTTCTTGAGAAATTGAAGGTCCAATGTATGTCTTCCTAGTTGAATGACTATGTGATGATGAAGTGATGATGAAATGATGATGAAATGATAATGGAATGATGATAAATTGATGTATGTAGATGATGACTATATGATGATGAAAGGAATGTATGAGTATGATGATGAAAGGAATATATGGCTAAAATGAGTATATGATAATGGGAGAAATGTGCATATCTATGTGATACTATTTCTCTAGTGTTGGGGATGACCAAGCCTAGCTTAGGGGGTGTTACACCTGGGTAACCTATTGAAGGATTGGTACCTCGATCATCTAGCTCGAGGGGTGGCAGGACTAGGTAACCTTGTTGAGGGGTACCCATCAACATTATTTGGAGGTTTGTACTCTATTTACCCGTTAGGGAGTTTGTACTCCATCAACGATGTTGAGGGTTTTTACCCATCAACCCGTTGGGGGGTTTGTACCTCATGCGTCTGTCCAGGGATGTGATAGGCCTTGGATTGCATTTAGAATTGTCACTGCCTGCATATGTATTATGTTCTATGAAAGTATGGTTTAACTCAAGCATCATCAATTCATGTCATATTGCCATATGCTCATCTATTGGCTAATTAAGCATTTCTATTATGATGCTTATCTATTGTTGCATTACATCCTACATACTTAGTACATTCAAACATACTAACACATACTCTAAGCCTAGATGATGTCACCATGTAGGAACTGGAGTCCCACTTGAGTATCGACGTGGCTAGTACGACTTCGCTAAAGCTTGTTGGTGAGTCTTCCACTCCGGGGACTTTACTTATGATCTCTCGATATGTATTTAGACTTTCTCTCTTGACTTATGTACTGACTATGAAGGTGAGACCAATCCCCGCTCTTATCTTATAGTAGAGATATTGTTGGATATGTTATATATCTTTGTTATGAGCTTTGACTCCTTTTGACTCTTGATGTTGATGTTATGAAGTTATCCCTTAGCCCTCTGTATTTCGATTTACTATTACTTGTTGTATTTTATTACTTTTGTGACCAAGGATGTATAATGATATACTATAAGGCTTGCTTTGTGCCCTTTCAGGTTTCCTATGCGTTGTGTCACGACTAGGCCCTAGGCTTGAGTCATGATAATTGTAGAACTCAAAATGTCAAGTTTTAGTTTCCAAATGAGCCCATTCTTGAGTGGTAGGGTAGTGACCTTGCTTGTAAAGGTCAGTTTATCTCATATCTCAAAGCTCAAAAGATGATCTCTAAGGGGTATTTTTATCATATAGTGAGGGTTAGAAATGTAGAGTCCGAGTCGCCTACTCTTGAGTCAGTTTTGGTAGTTAATGAGTTTCCATGTGTCTTTCTCAAAGATTTGTCTGGTATTCCTCCTGAAGGGATGTATACTTTGGAATAGATCTTCTTCCTAATACTCAACCTATTTCCGTACCTGCTTATCATTATGACATCGACTGAATTAAAGGAGTTAAAGGATTTAGTGGAGAAGGCATTTATTAGGAAAAGTATATCACATTCGAGTGTTTCTGTTTTGTTTCTGAGAAAGAATGATGGGTCACTTCAGATATGTATTGATTCTGAACAATTGAATAGGGTAACTATAAAGAATAAGTATTTGTTACTAAAGATTGATGACTTATTTGACCAATTGCAAGGAGCAAATCATTTCTCAAAATAGACTTTCGTTCCTGTTATGATCAGTTGACGGTAAGGGAATGTGATATTCCCAAAATGGATTTCCATAGATTTGGGAACTTTGAGTTTGTGGTAATGTCCTTTAGGTTGACTAATGCTTCGGTGGTATTTATGGATCTCATGAATCGGGTGTTCAAGCCATTCCTTGATACATTTGTCATTGTCTTCATTGATGATATTTTGATTTATTCCTGGAGTGAAGAAGAGAATATGGATCAGTTGAGGCTTGTTCTATAGACTTTAAGTGAAAATCAACTATTTTCCAAGTTTAGTAAATGTGAGTTTTGGTTAGGTGAAGTTTTCTTTCTTAGACATATGGCATCAGGTGATGGTAAAGTTTATCCAAAGAAAATTGTGGCTGTGATGATTTTCCTAGGCTATTGTCTCTTTTTGATATTTGGAGTTTTCTTGGGTTATGGGTTATTATTAGAGATATTTTGAAGGTTTTTCATCCATTGCTTCACCATTCATTAAGTTAACTCAAAAAAAGGCAAAGTTTATAAGGTCAGATGATAGTGAGAAGAGCTCAGACTTTGAAATATCGACTTACATCAACTCCTGTTTTGACATTACATAATGGCTTAGATGGGTTTTGTGGTGTATTATGATGCTTCTAAGATTGGTTTGGGTTGTAGGCTCATGCAACATGGCAAGATAATAACATATGCCTCTTGACAGTTGAAGGTGCAAGAACAAAATTATTTGACTCATTATCTTGAATTAGCAGCTGTGGTATTTGCTTGGAAGATTTGGCGGCAGTATTCACATGGGGTTCATGTTGATGTATTCACCAATCACAAGATCGTGCAGTATGTGTTCACTAAAAAATATCTTAGCTTGAGGCAAAGGATATAGTTGGAGGTTCTTAAAGCTTATTACATAAGTGTTAAATATCATCTCGACAAGGAAAATATTATTGCTGATGCTCTTATTAGATTCTCTATAGGTAGTATGGCCCATGTTAGCGAGGGGAAGAAAGAGTTGGTAAAGGATGCGCACCATTTGGCTACATTTGGTATTAGATTTGGCAACTCTAATGAGGATAGAATTCATGTTCAAAATGGGGTAGAGTCTTTTGTGGTTATTGATTTCAATGCAAAACAAAACATGGATGTGTCATTGGTTTGACTTGAAGAAGATGGTTGGCAAAAAGGAGGTAGAGGTTTTCTCCCAAGCAGGAGACGGTGTGCTTCGGTACCAAAATAAGTTGTCTGTTCTAGATGTTGATCGTGTTAAGGAGGTGATTATGAGTGAAACCCAAAACTCTCATCATTCTACACATCCGGGTTCCATTAACATGTATCAAGATTTTAGGGAAGTGAACTGGTTGTATGGTACAAAGAAGGACATAGCCAAGTTTGTCCAAATGCCCAAATTATCAACAAGTGAAGGTGGAACACCAAAGGCTTGATGGTTTGTCTCAAGATATTGAGATTCCTACTTAGAAGTGGGAAGATATGTATACGAACGTTTTGATTGGTTTGCCCTGTACCAGGATGAAATTTGACTCTATTTGAGTAATTGTTGATAGAATGACCAAATTGGCTAAATTCTTATTGCTTTAGACTACTTTCGATGCTGAGGACTATGGCAAATTATATTTTTGGAAGCTTGTTAGGTTGTATCAGTGCCTATGTCTATTATATCAGATCATGGTATGCAATTTACTTCTCACTTTTTTGAGATCATTTCAAAAATAGCTTGGCACAAGGGTGAAGTTGAGTACTTCTTTCATCCTCAAACCAATGGATAAGCCAATAGGACAATCAAAATGTTAGAGGACATGTTGAGGGCTTTTGTGTTGGAATTCAAGGGAAATTGGGATGACCATGTACCAAATTATCAAGTTCGCCTACAATAATAGTTTTCATACTAGTGTCGGGATGGCACCATTGAAGCTTTGCATAGGAGAAGGTGAAGATCCCCGGTGAAATGGTTTGAGTTGGGTGAGATGGTGTTGGCCCATGTTTGGTGTTGGAGGCCATGAAAAAGGTGAAACTGATTAGGGAATGGTTCAAGATGGCTTAAAATCGCCAAAAGTCTTACTTGAATGTTATTAAGAGGGATCTTGAGTTCTATGTCAGCGATTGGGTATATGTGAAGGTTTTACCTATGAAATGGGTAATGTATTTTTGTAAGACCAGCAAGCTAAGTCTCTAATATGTAGGTCCTTATGAGGTAGTTGAGTGAATTGGCAAAGTTTCCTATTGGTTGGATTTTCTTTTGGACATTAGTGCTATCTACCAGGTCTTTCATGTGTCAATGTTAAGGAAGTTGATTGGAGATCCTATACTATTGTAACCTTGGAGGGTGTGGAGGTTGAAGAGAAATTGACGTATGAAGAAGTGTTGATTGAAATTTTTGATAGGCAAGTGAAGGGGTTTCATAACAAGGATGTGGCTTTTTTTAAAGTGCTTTGGAGGAACCAATATGTTGAAAGTACTACATGGGATGCAGAATCGAACATGATGAAGTGATACCCCTATCCGTTCCAATCTACACAAGCCTAAGGTATTTGGTTCTTCTTATTTTAATGGACCTAATTCCTTCATTCCTGTGTTTTCATTATATCACATGGATACACGTGCACAAAAATGATTTAAATGATATTTTAACATGAGTTTTGATGATTTTAGGGTTTTCAGGTTGAATTATTCACTGTAAGTCAATGTTGAGATGCTTCATGTTCAAGTTAAGCTTTTTAAACCTTGTTCTATCTCATTCGAGGATGAATGTTCCCAAGAGAGAGATAATGCAAGAAACCCTATCCTCTGGAGGCCTTAATGTTGCTTAAATATTTATTCCAAAAGTTTTTGGCTTGGGGTGCTCACCAAGGAGCCTACCATGCCTCGTGGTGTGCACCATTTGTTGTGGTGTGCCGTGTGGGTTCTCCATTGGGGCTGATTCCAGCTCCTTCTTGAAGTTCCTTGAGTATTTGGACAAGGGTCTCCTTTAGGAACCCTTCCCAGCCTGTGGTGCACTCCACAGATCATGCAGTGTACCTTGGAGGTGAGCTTGGTTCAAATGGAGGTTGCCTTGGTGCATTTTTCATGAGGGATCCACCATGAAACCCTCCACGATCCATGGTGCACACCATGACCTGTCGAGGGCTCAAAGAGGGCACGCTCCATTTGAGCCTCCATGTTTTGTCCAAGTATGCACTCTATGAAATCCCTCATGGTCCGTGGTGCACATTGCAATCTATGTAAGGGGTCGTCTAAGGCAAATATAATTTTTAATCTATTTCATTAAGGGTATTGTGGGTACTTTAGTTTGAACCCTTGGTCTTTTAGGACCCTTTAGCCTATTCTAAGACCCTTATGTCATTACTTAGTTATTTTCATTCAACTCACTCTCATTCTAACACTTAAGCTCTAGAAATTCAAATTCCTAAAACTCTATTCGAGCCAAGCTTTAAGGATTCAAGACAAGGACTTCAAGAGTACTTCAAACCCAGGTCAAATCCATCCTAATTCTCCTGATTTCTTCAAGGTAAATATGGTTTATTCATGATTCCCTTCCAATCATAATGCCCCAATTTCTATTTATTCAATTTAATGATTCCTAAGCATGATTTACAAGTTGTGCCTTTTAATTTAGCTTCAAGTTGATGAAATTTAGTTATGAGTTGATTTCAATTGATGATTTTGACAAGATTTGAATCTTATTATATTGGTTTACATAGTTTTTATGAGAATTGAATATGCATGTCGCTTTTTATGATGCATTTATACGTGGGTATTTCAAATATGCTTTAATTGTTGATTTCCTTATAGATTAATTATGATTTCATCTTATTATGATGTTTCAAGTATGAATTCCAATTATCAATGCTATTCCTTCCTTCCTCATGACATATGCATGTATGAACAAGTCTTTTTATGAGATTTATGATGTAGGTTATTAACCAATTATGATTATGGCCATGATTTCAACACAAGTATGGTTATGACATGACATGTGATCACATAATTTTTATGATATGGATTTAAGCAATTATAGGTAAGTATTCACCATTGTGTTTTAAGTATGAATGAGCTATTCCTTTATATGTAATCATGGTTTTGAGTATGATTTTTCTTTTAACCCCATGTATGTATGATTATGAAATATGATTTGGCTCTTAAGCGTAAGTATGCATGATTATGACTTGAGGAGACTTACCCCTATTTCAAGTATGTATAAGCATATGTATTCCCGTGGGATGATAACTTTTTACCGAATGAGATTGGAGGTAGGGGCTCGACCTAGGTGTCCTTAGAAAAAGTCTCTGTTCTCATAACTATGTGTCATACATAGGTTCATGTGTATGCCATTTTGTGGATGATTATGTTATGAAATATCCTCAATGAAATGGGAGGTGGTACCGTGTGGTGAGGTTACTTCTCATAAATGGGTGATGGTCCTATAAGGAGGAGTATGGTCTAACTTTTGCAAGTAGGTCACCCTTTCCTTTGGTGTAGGGTGAACATCAAAATCTAATGTAATAGTTCGCATAATTTTATATGTTGGTTGAGGTCCCATCCCCATATGTTTAAGTATTATGGTATTCATGCATAATGGATTTAAGTCATATTGTTATGATATCCTTTCCTATATGCTTTTTTCAATATATATATATATGTTTTTCTTTTTTTATGTGTGCGCGCGCGTACCTTTCTCATCTAACATTGAAATACATGTTATCATTATTCATATGAAGAGTTTCCCACATACTTAGTATATTCAGATGTATTAACACATACTTTTTGCCAACATGATCGAACCATGTAGGGATCGTAGATAATCCTCATCTACCTCTTCATGGCTAGATTGGACTTGTGAGAATTTTCTTATGGTGAATCCTTTATTTCAAGGATAAGACCCACCTTCTATCTACCTACTTTATGTTATGGCTATCTTATAACTTTTATTTTGAGGGTGAGCTTAGGACATATCTTGACCCTCGTTCTATCTATGAGTTAGAGGCATTGTTGGAAATCATGAAACTCTATGTACGAGCTTTCTATGTTTGATGTCTATGGAGACTATTCTTATGTCTTATCTTACGATAATGTTGTGATGATATAATGATAAGATGGTGAAGATGCTAAGTCCATACTCCCATAGCATAAGTCATTTGATCCAGCCCCTTAGACTTTATTGTTGTTCAATATGTGATGACAAGTCCTATATTTCCCATCCCTACAGCTTGAGTCCCATATCCCCATCCCTTAGAATTGTGTGTTGAAAATGTATGACAATGATTCCCATATCCCTATACCATAGCTTGAGTAATATACCCCTTTCCCCTTAGTATCACTTAATAATTTTTGAATTACGCTTTCGAATCGATGATATGTGTATGGATGTTATGAGTCTTGTTTGGGAATTTTAGGTTCCCATTCACCATGTCACTCTTAGGCCCTAGGCTCAGGTCGTGATAGTTGAGGTGATATGCATTGAACCTATAGTGTCTTGAGAAAGCATTGTGGAAAGTTTATCATGGATTTAAGAGAACCTTTGTCAAATATTAGATTCACCTGCCCTACCTATGTAGATTAAATATTGTTTTAGTACTTCCGGCACTCATGCCAATTAGCACTTGTAAATCTATTTATCTTCCCTAGAAGCTACTTTAACTCTCTTGATTGTGATCCTTAAATTAACACATTCTTGATAGCCTTTTTCAAACACTAATTTTAGATCTGTAGTTAGTATTTGTTGTTCTTATTTGACTACAATGGATTAGAGTATCATGATACTTCCTCACTTGAATTCTAACATAAACATATCCCTTGGGTTCGGCCTCAACTATATGCTGGTTAAAAATACTTTTGACAACCATCTACACTTAAATTTGTGTGAAGTTTGTTGACAAGAGAGATCTAAATGACACTTTTGACGAGGATATGGCATTAGAATTCTTTGGAAAAGTTTGTTTTGGTGAACTGGTTTTTGGTAGTGGAATACTCTTATTCCTTTCTTTGGTTATATTGTTTGTCCTTTTTAGGTGTCATGTTGAGTTCTCACAATGGGATGTTGACTCCAATATGAGACAACAAAATGATGTTGTTAACAGTGATGCTAGTGAGCACCAAGTGAAACCATTACATTATGGGAGCTTGAGAATTATTCAACTGCCCACGGATGTTGAAGATGCAATACTTTATGTGAAGGGTTCTATGTTGCAGTTATTGCACATCAAAAGGCTCTACGGTGGTCAACCGGATGAGGTTCCTCACAATAATATTAGAAACTTCTTGGATGTGTGCAATCCATTCACATTCAAAGATTTTTCTTAAGAGTTAATTCAACTTCACTTTTTCCCTTTTGCTCTTAGTGGGGATGCATTGAAATGGATAATTCAGTTTCTTCTCAAATCCATCACTTCTTAGGGTGCTTGTTGTGATGATTTCATGAAAAAGTTTTCTCGCCTTCTAGAATGACTAAATTGCAAGATGATTCCAAAATTTCAAAAGATTGGATGGTGAGCGCATCATGAAACTTTATTTCGGTTTCAGAAGCTCATAGTGCATTGTCCTACATATGGAGTTCTGGTTCACCTGCTGTTGCAGTACCTTTATAGAAGTTTTGATGTTGTGAATAAGACGGTGGAAGATAATTTGGTGAGTAGGGGCTTAATGAAGCAATCATTCGCAAGACCGTTGAATTGCTAGATAAAATGACACAAATACACGTCATAGTACACTCAAAATTGGAGAAGAATAGGAAGAGAGACGCAAATATGGCCAAAGTAACGATCCAACTCGAAGTATTAACACAACATGTTATGAGTACTATACCTATTGGTGCAATGGGAACCCATGAAGATTAATCTTGTCATGACCAAAACCTAGGACCTTCCCATGACATAGTGAATTTAGCACCCCAAGGCATCCTATTAAAGCTCATGTTCATATCGTAAGCATTCATAAGGCAAAATGAGCATGCAAGAGCATAAACAAGTGGAAATTTACATAAGCAAGACAACCATAGTTCTATAAGGAAAATACATCAACTCCATGAAGGTCCAATTCGTGCATCTACTTCATAGATCTTGGCGGGGTCTAGCATAGAGATTAATAGCTCACCCTCAAGATATACATCATAAGAAAGGAAACAATAAATCCTGAATATAAGAAAAAGGAAAATCATCAAAAGTATTTGTTCTCGAAACATGGGAAGTCGTGAACAAATCTTCAAACTTAGAATCCGAATGCTAGCCACAAAATGGAATAATCTCTTTGTCGTCTGTCTATAAATGGTTAGATCATATAGGTAAAGAAGTATACGTTAGCACATAGAATGAACTAAGTATGTAGGTGTACCATGAATCAAAGGTAATCACAATACTATCAATATGCGTAACCATAATCAATAGCATAAGGACATAATATTTATGACCATGCAATTTAAAATCGTGAGGAGAAACATCATAAGTTTATTCATATCCTTAACAGACATATGTGGGAATAGGACCATAGCGGACATATAAGACCATGCAAACTATTTGCTGAAATCTCGATGCTGCCTCTACAAAGGGTGAAAGAATAGCCTACTTTGCTAGAGTAGACAATAACTTGCCCTACGAGATCCCTCCCATCATGACGAATGCTTTAATATGAAACTTTACAGGAACCTTCATATTTTGGCATATGCTTAACTTACTGTTGAACCACTAGCATAAAGCCATATAGGAACATAATTATCATCCCTATGGTGGCACGTAGACATGAGAAAAGTAGGCTTTATATTAAGGAGCCCTTAGGTCCAGTACTAATGTCACGACTAGAACTAGGGCCTAGGAGAGACATGCCGAGTGGGAACCTAAGAGTCAACAAACTAGCCTCATAGTATCCATGTTCACATCATCGATTTAGAAGCATAAACAAATAGTAAACATATAGTTCTAAGGAATTGGAAAATAGGACTCATGATATGGGGATATTATAAGGAAAATGAGTAATATGGATTCACATAACACGTAGCACATAAATACTAAGGGGAAGGTAACTGTGACTCAACGTATGGGGGCAATTCGAAGCTAAGGATCTTTCATAACATGACATATAAACATACCATAATACTCGTAGCCAAACCACATAATGATAGCCAATAGGCTACCATATACACAATATAATCTCTGAATACAACACTTAGCATAAAAAGTAAAAAGAGTTTACAAGATGTCCAACAATGCCTCTAATTATAAAATTGGATGGAGGTTAAGACATATCACGGGCTCACACTCAAGTAAATAACATAAAGAAAAGCACCATAGGTAGAGGAATAATGGTTAGTCCTTGGAAGATGAAACGCCCCAAAATGTGCTTCAGAAATATCCATAATGATAATTTCCATATATCTCAAAATTCATATATGATGTCAAAAATTCAACTTCATATTCTTGGTCAGGGGGAAAATTGAGTGAGAAATGAGTATAACCCAAATTTTAGAAGACATGTAGTGAAAAATAATTTTTGCTAATTTACGATTTCTAGAGAGCATCCGCACCCTATCCATGATGTACTAGGGGCGTAGAGCAGTACATTTGCTTCTTTGCATTGGGCCGCGTTACGGACCAGATGTGGACCAGTACAACATTTTTCTTACTTTTTCCATGTCGGCCAAGAGCATTGGAGTCATAGCCTCATGCCAATTAAAACTTGAAATCACACATACTTAGCCATTTTTCAACTCTATATCACTCAAAACCCTCACAAAAACCTCTCCAAGACTTAACTAAATATCTCATACCAAACCAAGGATTTCAAGCTTAACTTTGGAACTCAAGGATTCACTTCAAGCACTAAGTTTCCTTCAAACTCATCTCAAGAAAACCCAAGTTTTAGGTTTATGAATTTCATCCAGTGGGTCCTTTCATCCACTGAGCCCAATCTTCCTTTTTATGAAAATTACAAGATTTCACATTTTATTACTTATGGATATCTCTTTTTATGAAATATGAGCATGAATTATGTTAGAGTTTTATCAAAGTGTTGTTGATTATGCATGAGTATCGGTTTTAAGCTTACACTATGGGTTGATCTTTTTTTATTGAAACTATGCATGTTTTGAGCTATAAAACTACGATCTATTATGAGTTTTGATAATGGATTTCAAGGTACCCTAAATGAGGGTTTTACTACATGGTGGTGGGTTGATTTGCATTGAGTTTACTCATTTTATTTCACTCTTGAATTGTATGATTTTGAACTAGTATCATGAATCCACCAAGTGGTTAATAAAATGTCAAGTCAAGAATTCTCAAGTGATTGATGATCTATTACATGATTTACAAGTCAAGTGACTTTATGATGATTAAGGGCTTCCACGTATGTGTTGAATTCATGAAAAGTATCTATGATATTGCAAGAAGCAAGTTAAGTCCTATTTCAAGATTTTTATCTCTTGTGGGGCATTCATGTCAAAGCAAGAGATCATGTATGATTGTTGTCTACCTTCATGTTCAAGTTAGGCTCACTATTAGAGGTCAAGTATGTTTATAAGATACTCAAGTCATGTTATCATATCTTTAACAAGTTGAAACGTCCCAAAATGTGCTTTGGAGTTGTCCATAATCATTACTTGAGTGGGAATTGGGTATAACCCGTATTTTAGAGGACCCGTAGTGAAAAATATTTCTTTATGATATTCATAAAATAGTGTTTATATGCACCCAGACCATGACGCACCTGTGCGCGGATCAGTGTTAATATTGTCTTCGTGTTAGGTCTACATCACGGACCAGATGCAAACCAGTGTTAATTTTTCCTTAATTTTCCTATGTCGGGCAAAGGTATTGGGATCATAGCGCCATGCACACTTATGCATGAAAACACTTATACTTAGCTATTTTTCAACTCTATATAACTCAAAACCCTCACAAAAACCTCTCCAAGGCTTAACCAAATATATCATTCAAATTTCAAGGACTTCAAGCTTAACTTTTGAACTCTAGGATTCACTTTAAGCTCTAAATTTCCTCAAATCTTATCTCAAGAAAAACCAAGTTTGAGATATGTGGGTTTCATCTACTAGGTCCTTTAACCCTGGAGCCCAATCTTCCCTTTTATGAAAATTGCATGTTTTTCAAGATGTATCATTTATGGGAATCTCTTATTATGGATTATGATTATAAATTATGTTGGGTTTTATGAAATGTTGATTGATTATACATGTCTATCTATTTCAAGCGTATACCATGAATTGGTTTAGTCTATTGAGACTATGCATGTTTTGAGCTATGGAACTTTAATCTATTATGAGATTTCATGATGGACTTCAAGGTATCCTACATGAGGGTTTTACTATATGTTGGTGGATTGATTTGCATAGAGTTTTCTCATATTATTTCACTCTTGAATTATATGATTTTGAACAAGTATTATGAGTCCACTAAGTGTTTAATAAAATGTCTTGACAAGGATTCTCAAGTTATTGATGATCTATTACATGATTTACAAGTCAAGTGACTTTATAACGATTAAGGTCTTGCATGTATGCATTGAATTCATGAAAAGTATCTAGGATGTTGCAAGTAGACCACACCTTGTTGAGGTGTGACATGGCTCAATCACCTTCTTGAAGGAGTGACATGCCTCAATCAGCTTATTGAGGGGTGACATACCTCAATTACTTTGTTGAGGGGGTTGACATGCCTCAATAACCTTGTTGAGGGGGTTACATGCCTCAATCACCTTGTTGAGGGGTGACAATTATCAATAACCTTATTGAGGGGGTGATATGCCTCAATCACCTTATAAGGGGGTGACATGCCTTGGATTCTAAGTATTAGTTCGATTGGTCTATGTTAGTTAAGGCCTCTTCTCGCACATGTAATACATACTATTCAAGCTGTTTATTTATGGGCATATTTTTGCTTCAAGCATTGATCATGGATGACATATTGAAATTATACTTATCCATTGCGTAGGATCATGCATTTTGACTATATTGGCTTATATCTTGTTGCATTGCATCCTACATGCTTAGTACATTCAAATGTACAAACACATACTTTAGGCCTACATGATGTTACCATGTAGAGACCGGAGCACCTTTTGATCATCCACCACCTGGTTAGTTCGGTACTTCAGAAGATAAGCTTTGTGAGTCCTCAAGTTCGAAGACACTATTTATGTTACTCTTACTATTTGTTATTTCTTTATGTTCAATACTTGTCACTATGAGGGTGAGCCGGGAAAGTGTTTTGGCCCCGGCTCAATTCCATGTGGGTGTTGTTGTTGGATATTTGATGTACTTATGCTATGAGCTTGACTTTTTTATGTCTTTATAAATATCGAGACTTTTCTTAGTCCTTCTTCCCTTATTACATCTCTTTTGTTGTTTATTTTGCTTCTGCGACCAAGGATGTGTGAATGATATGTTAAGAGGCTTGTTTGGGGTTCCTTCAGGTTCCCATTCCCCATGTCACGTCTAGGCCCTAGGCTTGGGTTGTGACACAAGTTATTCATGTTATGACTATAGTATGATTATTTCAAGTATTTCAAGGGATTAGACTCAGCATCGATTGAGGCTTAAGATGGTGACTCGACTCAAAGGATCCTTATATAAAGTCTTAGTCTCTAAACTATGTGTCACCATTGGTTATACATGATCTCTTTTATGTCTTTCTAGTGGATAAATCTAGTTATACCGCACCTTGTCGGGGGGGTGACATGCCTTGATCATCTTGACGAGGGGGTGACATACCTTGGATTATTCATTGAATGTCTACTAAGGCAAGTAAACCACACCTTATCGACAGGGCGACATGCCTTGATCACCGTTGTTGAGGTGATGACATGCCTCAATCACCTTACCAAGAGGGTGACATACCTTAGATTCCAAGTAGTAACTCGCTTGGTCTATGTTGGTTAAGGTCTCTTCCCACAAATATATCATGTACTATGCCAATTGAATGTTTTACAAGCATGTTTTACTACAAGCATTGATCATGCATGCCATGTTGAAATTTTATATATTCATTGCCTATGATTATGCATTTTGACTATATTGGCTTATGTCTTGTTGCATTGCATCCCACATACTTAGTGCATCCAAACGTACTAACATATAATCTATACCTAAGTGATATCACCATGTAGTGACCGTAGCACCTTTTGATCATCCTCCACATGTCTAGTTGATATTTCAGAGATAATCTTTGGTGAGTCCTCAAGTGCGAGGACACTATCTACATTATTCTTTTTATTTTGAGACTTCTTCATGTTGAACACTTATTATTATGAGGGTGATCCCAAAGAGTGTCTTGGCTCCTGCTCCATTCGATGTTAGAGGTGTTGTTGGATATTATGATATACTTATGCTTGAGCTTGACTCTTTTATGCTTTGATAATTATCAAAGACTTTCCTTAGTCCCGCTTCTCTTTTTATTATATCTCTTGTTGTTTATTTTGCTTCTACGACCAAGGAGGTGTGATTGATATGCTGAGAGGCTTGTTTGGGGCCTATTTGGGTTCCCATTCACCGTGTCACATCTAGGACCTAGGCTTGGGTCTTGACAATTTTGATATGAAAGCATTGGATTGTTAATGGTCCTTAGAATCCAACACACCGTGTCGATTAGAGTCTTATTCATGGTTGTGAAGTGCGCCACAACTATGAATGGGAGGCTACGAGGCATTTTAGGAAATGTTTCACTTCTTCATGGTCTATATCGTGCTTTAGATACATTTATAAGGCTTTTCCTGCTAACAAATGCTCTTTGCTCTTCTAGGTCATGTAGATTCCAAGAGGGGGAGTATGGAGATCCCGTACATCCGAGGAGCAATCGGCCCCTCCCTCTCCTCAAGCTCCTCATGGAGGAGGCGTAGCCCAAGATGAGTTCCATGATGCTATTACAAGGTTGTCTCATGCTATGACCAACAAAATCAACCAAGGGGCCCAAGTCCCTCACGCTCCCACTCCAGCTTCTAGGATGAGGGATTTCACAAGAATGAACCCATCGGAGTTCCATAGATCCAAGACGAATGAGGGTCCCCAAGAGTTCATAGATGAGGAGTAGAAGGTGATATCCATCATGGGGGTCAAGTCAGAGGAAAATGTGGAGTTGATGGCCTACTAACTTAAAGATGTGGCCAAAATTTTGTTCACCCAATGGAAATTGGAGAGGAGAGATGATGATTCTATTCATTGGGAGGAGTTCAAAGCTGCATTACTCAACTGGTTCTTTCCAATAAAGCTAAGGGATGAAAAGATGATGGAATTTGTGAACCTTAAGCAAGGTTCCATGAGTGTGAGGGAGTATGCCCTCAAGTTCAACAAGCTCTCCAAGTATGCTCCACAATAAGTTTCCAAACCTAGATCAAGGATGAAAAAATTTGTGTATGGAGTGTCTGACTTGGTTAATAAAGAGTGTCGTACCGCAATGTTAGTAGGAAATATGGATTTTCCCCATATCGTAACATAAGGCGAGCAACTAGAAGGGAAGAAGCATAGAAAAAGAAGAAGTGGTGAGTCTAAGAGGGCTTGTTTTGAAGATGGTTTCCAAGGTTCCAAGGGTTGCTGGTTTCCTCAAGGAAACAAGTCCCAATGCCAACGGTCTTCCAATGATCCTAATAAAATATTTGCCAATGATAATCCGAGATTCCAAGGTGGTGTTAGTGGAGTGTCTAATCCTAAGTTCCAAAGATGCGGTAGAAAACATAATGTCCTATGCTTGAGAAACTCTAATGCTTTCTATGGTTGTGGCAAAGTAGGTCATAAGGTAGTTGATTGTCTTCATGCTCAAAACCAACGTAGAGATGGTCGTCCACAAGGCCAATGTGCAAATGCGAGTCCAAGGGCTAAGTGAGGCCAACAAGGGGGTGCGCCAAGGCAAAATAGATTCCATACACTTCAAGGAAGAAAAAAGGTGAATGAGGTGCCTGATGTCATCACCGGTATGTTAATGATTTTTGATTTTGATGTGTATGCATGGATAGATCTGGGTTCCACTCTTTCTTTCACTACTCCCTTTGTTGCCATAAAGCTTCATGTTAGTCCCGAATTGTTATGTGAGCCTTATGAAGTGTCTTACCCCGTTGGTGAGTCTATTGTTGCTATAAGAGTCTATAGAAATCGTCCCGTATTCTTATTGCATAAAGTGTTGACCTGTGATTTTGTTGAATAAGATATAGTGGATTTGGATGTCATTCTTAGGATGGATTTGTTGCTTGCAAATTATGCTTTGATTGATTGTAGAACCCGTAGGGTTAAAGTCCAATTCCCTAATGAGCCCATCCTTGAGTGGGAAAGTCATGATGTGGTGGTCCAAGGTAGATTCGTTTCTTGTCTTAAAGACCAAAAGTTGATTTTGAAGGGTTTCCTTTAACATCTTGTGCGGGTTAGGGATGTTGAGTCCAAAGTCCATCCAATTGAGTCAGTTTCGGTGGTTATTGAGTTCTTGATGTCTTTCCCAGTGTCCCTCCCGAAAGGAAAATAGACTTTAGTATAGATGTCCTTCTCGATACTCAACCAATTTCCATTCCCCCTTACCATATGGCCTCGACGGAATTGAAGGAGTTAAAGGATCAATTGAAGGATTTGTTGTAGAAGGGTTTCATAAGGCCTAGTAAGTCACCTTGGGGTGCATGGTGTTGTTTGTGAAGAAAAAAGATGGTTCTCTTAAAACGTGCATTGATTATAAGCAACTTAATAGGGTTACCATAAAGAATAAGTATGATCTACCAAGGATTGATCACCTTTTTGATAAACTTCAAGGAGCTAGTCACTTTTCTAAAATTGATCTTTGGTCTGGGTATCACCAAGTGAAAGTGAGGGAGTGTGATAGTCCCAAGACGACTTTCTGGACTAGGTATGAGCATTTTGAGTATGTGGTTATGTCCTAACTAATACAGTGACTATATTTATGGATCTCATGAATATGTTCTTTAAACCCTACCTTGACATGTTTGTGGTGGTTTTTATGCATGAGTTGATTTATTGTCATAGCAAGGAGGAGCATATGAATCACTTTTGGGTGGTGTTGCCAATCTTTACAAAGAAGAAGTTGTATGAAAAATATGAAAAATGAGAGTTTTGGTTGAAAGAGGTTGCTTTTCTAGGGCATATAATGTTGGTGATGGCATTGAGATGGATCCTAAGAAGACGGAGGTAATTGGTAATTGGCCTAGACCCTTGAATCCATTAGATATTAGGAGCTTCTTGGGTTTGGCAGGTTATTACCGAAGGTTTGTGATTGACTTTTCTTCTATTGCTTCTCCTATGACTAAGTTGACCCAAAAAGAAGGTAAAATTCATTTGGACAAATGAATGTGAGAAGAGCTTTCAAAATTTGAAAGATAAGCTTGTCTCCGCTCCTATCTTGGCTCTATGGGAAGGGTCGGAAGGGTTACTGGTATATTGTGATGCCTCAAGAATTGGTTTAGTGTGTGATTTGATACAAAATGGTAAGGTGATAGCACATGCCTCTATGCAACTTAAGGTGCATGAGAAGAATTATCCCACTCATGATCTTGAATTGGCAGCCGTAGTGTTTGCTTTGAAAATTTTAGCGTCCCTACTTGTATGTGGTTCATGTTGGTGTGTTTTTCCAACCACAAGAGTCTCCAATATGTATTCACCCAACAAGATCTTACCTTGAGACAAAAAAGGTGGTTAGAGCTCCTTAAAGATTATGATATGAATATGCATTATCACCCTAGAAAAGCTAACGTTATGTCGGATGCTCTAAATAAAGTATCCATGGGTAGTTTAGCTCATACTGATGATGGTGGCAAAAAAGTGGCTAGAGAAGTTCACTGGTTTGCTAGATTGGGGGTTAGGTTTGATGAAGTCAAAAATGGTGTAGTGGTGGTTGATGGTTCTAAATCTTCTTTGACAGAGGAGGTAAAGTCAAAACAAGATCTTGACCCTGCATTGTTAGAGTTGAAGGCCTTGGTGAAAGATGGTAAACTGGAGGTTTTCTCCTAAGGGGAGATGGCGCCCTTAGGTACCAAGGTAGGTTATGTGTGCCTAATATTGATGACCGAAGGGAGTTGATCTTGAAGGAGGCCTATAATTCATCCTATTCTATTCATCCTAGTTCTACAAAGATATATAGACACTTGAGGGAGGTGTATGAGACGCCATAAAAATGCCCTGAAAATGTTCCTCGGAAAAGCCCATAATTGTAATTTCCATATATCTCCAAATCCATGTGTGATATCGAAAATCTGACTTCATTTCTTGATCAGGGGCAAAGTTGAGTGGAAAATGGGTATAACCCTGATTTTAGAGGGCCCATAGCGATCATTTTCACAAAATGTTTAAAAATAGAAGGCATTCGCGTTGCCTCTGCGATTGGACCAATCGCGAAGGTATGTTTGCACATCCATAAGTTGTCCAGTTTGACCTAAGACATTGGGGTCTTGTCCCCATTCCCAGGTATGTGTAAAAATACCTACACTTAGCCATTTTCAAGTCTATATTACTCAAGGAACACTATCATGACCCAAACCTAGGGCCTAGTGGAGACACGGCACATGAGAAACCCGAAGGGACCCCATGCAAGACTCATAACATGTCATTACATATCCTTTGTCACGGAAGAAAAAAAGTATAAAAGGTAGTAGTAAATCGGAATAGGCGAGGCTCAGGGACAACTTCCTAACATCAACATCAGGAGTCAAAAGGAGTCAAAGCTAATAACATAGATACATAACATGTCCAACAACACCTCTACTATAAGATACGAGCGGGGGACAAAAAAAAGCAACCGGGCTCACCCTCATAGTCAAAAAATAAGTCAAGAGAGAAAGTCTTAATACATAAGAGGAGATCATAAGTAACGTCCCCAGAGTGGAGGACTCACCAACAAGCTCGAGCAAAGTTATACAAGCCACGTGGAGGAGGATGCTCAAGTGAGACTCCAGTTCCTACATGG
The DNA here is from genome assembly GCA_011800125.2 of Solanum clarkiae. NCBI lineage: Eukaryota > Viridiplantae > Streptophyta > Magnoliopsida > Solanales > Solanaceae > Solanum > Solanum clarkiae. Next base: position 5,763 of record JAABOM020076327.1, on the reverse strand, counting down.
CGACATCTTGTAGGCATAGAGTACGCGGTCGTATGTTTGAATGTACTAAGTATGTAAGATGCAATGCAGCAAAAGATAGATATCATAATAGAAATGCTTAATACAATAGATGGGCATATGATAATATGAAATGAATGGAAGATGCTTGTGTTAAATGATATTTATATAGAACGTAACATATGTGTAGGGAGTGACCATTTCTTAGTTCAATCCAAGGACTATCACCCTCCTGGAGAAGCGCATGAGGTACGAACCCCTTCATGAGGTTGTTGAGGTCTAAACCCCCCAAAGGGTCGATGGGTACAAACCCACAACATGGTTGATGGATAATAACACCCTACCACCCATGACACGGTTACTCGATGGACAACACCCGAGTAGGGCATGGTCACAAGCCAACACTATATAGAAGAATATCATTTATACCTTTATCCCTCTCATCATCATCTAGACATCATATACATTCATATATGTCATCATCATTCTATACTCATTTTATCATCATATAACCATCACATGCATACATATATTCCATAATCATTTCATCATCATTCTATCATCATCTTCTTTATTTTCTATCTTGATTATGAGGGTGAGCTCGGTTGCTTTGTCTTGGCCCCCACTATTATCTATGTAGTAGAGGTGTTGTTGGACATGCTATGTTTCTATGATCTAAGCCTTGACTCTTTTGTCTCTTGATTATGATGTTATACAAGCTTTTCCCATTAGTCCCTAACCCTTGTTTGATAAATGTTTGCATATTACTTAAGTATTAATCTCTCTCCCTTAGTCCCAATTCCCCTTGTTTATGTCTCTTATGTTATTTTACATTGCTTCCAGGACCAAGGATGTGTAATGATATGCTATGAGGCTTGTTTGGGGTTCCTCCGAGTTCCCCATTCGCCGGTCACGTCTAGGCCCTAGGCTTGGGTCGTGACACTCTAATCATCCTTACCTTTTTAAGAGCCTCCATAACCAGATCTAAAGAAACTTCACCAAACTCAAACCAACCAACCGGTGCTCTACAACATCTTCTATAGTGAGCCTCAAAAGGAGCCATACCGATACTAGAATGATAGCTATTGATGTAGGAAAACTCAATCAGCGGAAGATGATCATCTCGACCACCTTTAAGCCCCAACACACTTGCTCTAAGAATATACTCAAGGGTTTTGATGGTCCTCTCGGCTTGGCCATTCGTTTAAGGGCGAAAGGTCATATAAAGCTTAACTTTAGTTCCAAAACCCCTTTGGAAATGCCTCCAAAAGTGTGAGGTAAATTGAGCACCACGATCCGATATGATGGACAAAGGAAACCCATGCAACCTTACCAAGTCATGTATATACAACCTTGCATAATCTTCAGCCTCATATGTGGTCTTATACGGTAGGAAATGAGCTGATTTTGTCATCCTATAAACCACAACCCAAATGGAATCAAAATCTTTTCTAGTCTTGGGTAGCCCAACCAAAAAATTCATATTTATCTCTTCCCACTTTCAAGTAAGAATCTCAATGTCTTAGGTTAGGCCACCTGGGCTTTGATGTTTGGCTTCAACTTGTTGACAACTATTACAACTGAAACGAATTGGCAATGTCCCTCTTCATGCCTCCCCACCAATACACATCCCTCAAATCTCTATACATTTTGGTGGAACTGGGGTGGATAGAATAAGAAGAATTACGAGCCTCATCAAGGATTTTCTCCCCCAAACCTTCAACACAAGGCATAAATAACCTACCTTTGTACTAAAGGGCACCATCTCCCCCTTGGGAGAAAACCTCCACTTTGCCCTTTTTCACCAAGGCCTTCAATTCAAGCAAAGAGGAGTCAAGATCTTGTTTTGCTATTACCTCATCAACCAAGGAAGAGATAGAACCATCCATAACAATAACATCACCACTACCAACCTCATCCAATCTAACCCCCAATCTAGCCAACCGATGCACTTCCCTAGCCATCTCCTTCTTACCACCATTAACATGAGCTATGCTACCCTTAGACACCCTAGTCAAGGCATCCACCAGCACATTTGCCTTACCCAGATGACAATGCACACTCATGTAGTAATCCTTAAGAAGTTCTAACCATCTCCATTTCTTCAAGTTAAGATCTTTTTGAGTGAAGACATATTGGATGCTCTTATAATCAGTGAACACATCAACATGCACCCCATACAAATAAATTCGCCAAATTTTCAAAGCAAATACTACGGCGGCCAATTCAAGATCATGGGTAGTGTAATTCTTTTCATGCACTTTGAGTTGACTAGAAGCATAGGCTATCATCTTACAATTTTGCATTAGAATCAACGTAAACAACCCCTAGAAGCATCGCAATATGCCACAAATCTCTCAATCCCACCTGGTAGATACAATATAGGGGCGAATACGAGCTTATCTTTTAAGGTTTGGAAGCTCCTCTCACATTCATCGATCCACACAAATTTAAACTTCTTTTGAGTCAATTTTATCATAGGGGAAGAAATAGAAGAGAACCCATTCACAAATCTCCCATAGTATCCCGCTAATCCCAAGAAACTGCTAATATCCGATGGGGTCAATGTGTAACACCCCACATCTTACAATACTAGTATTATGCCATTGAAACATGATATGGTTTGGTCAAATTAACTCCCATTTTTAAAAGTGTTTGAATCTCCAATTAAAGGGTGATATGTATGTCTAACGCTGAAGAGAGGTAAGTGTAAATACGTTTTAAGTCGAATTGAGGAGATCACGACCTTAAATGAATTATGTTTTAAGAAGGATATTAAAAGGGCCCAAGTACATCACAACCCACTTGACTATTTGGGCCCAAAACTAACTAAGAGGAATTTGGGAAATGGGCAGCCAAGGCCCATCAACTTTGAGACCCATTTAGGCCCAAGTGTGAGGGACAAACTGCTGTATCATGAGCTTCCTAATGTGTAATAATATGTGGTCAAAAGTACTAAAGAAGGTTGGCCAAAAGAGCCTTTAAAAACGGCTTCCCTTAAGTCATTTTACTTGCAACAATTTTTTAGCTTTCCAAAAAAACTCTTTTCTTCTCTTTACTTCACTTTACAAAGCAACTAATACAATCGTCTAGGGTTCTTGAAGGAAGGCTGAATCTTGAAGGCAAAAGTAAGTATTTATAGTCATGTATTTAGTATAGTTTCTTCATGAGAGACAAGAAGTATATGCTAGTTATGCTTGTGCTGAAAATTTGGACAACATGTGTTTAGAAAGTTGCTGCACACTTGCCTTTTATTTTAGTGACTTCTCTATGGTTTGTGGGTTGTATTATGAAAAGAAATTGATGTTCTTAACATGGTTTGAGTTATAGATATTACCCTAAGGTTGCTGCCCTAGTTTTAGTTTCATTTAACAAACGAGTTTTATTGTGCTATCTTAAGTATAATGTTGATTGAAATTTGTGGGCTGATAGATGGAAGGCTATTGCCTCACATCTTTAATGACTGATTTTTTACTATTCTGAGACTGGTTCAAGGATTTATGTATAGATGTGTTGAGAATAGTTTGGTTAAAGTTGCAATGGATTTGGAATTGTCGACATCAAAATGGGGCAAAGGGACGTAATGTTATGTTGTCCATTTGTAGCTTGTGTAGAATTGTTATGTGTTGTGCTTTGTGGGCTATTATAAGACTATTATGGCACTAGAACTAGCTGCATATGATATGTGTATGAGAATATGTATTAGAAAATACGATTAGGGGCGGAAAGGTTGAAAGAATACGCTCGGGTTTATCAATACCCGCTTGCTGCCCGTGTGTCTCTTTTATGAGATTGGGCTGCCAAGATGTATCTATTAGCTGCTAATGCTAGTTTTATCACGTACTATGTTATAGATAAATATTTGGACGAAGGGAAGGTTATATCGAGGTAATAGCGAGGTCGTACAGCGAGGTATATAAGGCTACTTGATTTCGTATTGTTCAACATGAAACATAGATCCTTCCGTGGCACATAAAGGTGCTTACCAACCTCAACACAACTATTAACTATGTCTACACTCTTGCACATATTCATATGCTCCCATACATAGTCACCTTCAAATCCGCATACATACATGGATACCAAGTTACATGGGTTCTCTTTTCCAAATAAAGCTCACGAGGTATTTCATCTCATACACATTTCATTATTTATGTAACATACTCTTTTCATTGTCATATTGTCTTTTATGATTATCTACATGTCACATGTTACATCTACTGTCCTACAACTCCAATATTGTGACCACCAAAAAAATCACCTCAAAGGTAATTGAAAGATAAAGTATATTGTTTATTGATAGGTGGTAGCCGAGGGGTGGAAGAATCACCTAGCTAGGGACGATCCTATCACGGGTGGTAGCCCGAGGGGTTCAGGAAGAACCTAGACAGGGACGATCAGCTGGCTATTTATTTTACATGTTATGCACAGAGTATACAGTAAAGGTAAAGTGATAAAAATAACATAAAGTACATGATCCCACAGTATAACAAAGGTGGTCTGTTACCCTACACCAGTGCATAGTTTCATATGAGTTGTTACTTTATATACAGTATTTCCAGCCTTACATATTCAGTACATTATCTCGTACTAATGTCCCTTATGGGGGACCTGCATTTCATAATGCAAGTACAGGTGCTAGTAGATCTCCCAATAGGAGTACACAATATCCAGCTGTTGTTACCAAGCTCCAGGTTGCTTCAGAGTTTGTGCATCTACAACTTATATTTTTGTATTGTACATTTAGTCGAGGCGGGGCCTATCCTGACCCTTATCAGATACTTTTCCTTATCTAGAGGCTTTGTAGATTATGTAAATTAAAGTGTGGTCATGTCTCATACTTTAAACACTATAGCCCCAATGGCCTAGCCATATGCATTCCCTTTTGGCTTGTTATCACTATTTATTTTTTTAAAGGCATGTCAAAGTTAGAAATACCTTATAATATGTATAGAGAGTGCATAGATATAGGTTGGTTCTCCTAGGCCTTATTGACAATGGGTGCCAGTCTACCCTAACGGGGCTTTGTGCGTAACAGAAGTGGTATAAGAGCGGGTCATCCTAGGGAGTCTACAATGCCGTGTGTATGTGGAATCTTGTTTATCAATGTATTGTGCACCACATTTATAAGCAGGAGGCTACGTGGCATTTAGGAGTTGTTACTTTCTTTTCATTCTTTAGATCGTTCCATAAAGCCAAGTGTAATAGGTGCATTATGTCTAATTCCTACATTGTTTTGTACAGCAAGTATGACAGAAACCAGGCAAAACAAAAGTAAAGGGAAGGGAGTAGAAGTGGTGATTGGTATACCCAGTCAGGTGAGACAACGAAATAAGGATCAAGAGGAGTCTCTGTCACAGATATCTCCAACTCCTCGAGTTCCTGATGAACCCGGAAGTAGTAAAATCCCCCCAGAACCACCTATTGATGCTACCGTTTAGGATTTGAGAAATGCAGTCCAACTATTGAGTCGTATAGTTGCTAGACAAGGTCAAGGGAAGGAAGGTCCAGTTATGGGTACAGGTGGTACGAATAAGGCACCTGGCACAAGAATACGTGATTTTCTTAATTTGGACCTTCCATCCTTCACTGGGTCAGTTCCTAATGAAGATCCCCAAGACTTTATTGATCATATTCAGCTCACTTTAGATGTTATGCACGTGAGTGGTACAAAAGATGTCGAGTTAGCGACATATAGGTTGAAGGGTGTGGCTATATTGTAGTATGAAGCTTGGAAGCAATCTAAGGGTATAGATGCACCTCCAA
>JAABOM020076311.1:0-33985 GCA_011800125.2 Solanum clarkiae | reverse complement strand
CGACCTTAGACATAGGATTGCTTCTTTGGCTATATTTGTCTTTCAAAAAATCAGCCCAAAGAGATTTCTCTGTTCTAAGTCTCCACCATCTTTTAGCAGAAAAAGCAAGACAAATATCATGTAAGCTCTTGAAACCAAGGACCCCTTCCTTTTTTGGATAACACATATTCTCCCTTGAGGACCAGTGATATTTGTTTTTTCCGTCCTTTTGCACCCAGAAGAAATTTGAGAATTGTATCTCAATCTCCCTAATCACAGTAACATGAGGCGTTAGAGCAGCAAAAATGTGAAGCGATTGAGATTGGAGGACATGTTTCATAAGAAAGACTTTTCCACCGGGAGATAATAACCTCCCTTGACAACCTGCTATCTTATTCATGATCTTTCTAGCAATATCAGCAAAGTAGCAGATCCATTATTTTCCGGAATAGGTGGGGCAACCAAGGTATGTTAAAGGATATAACTTGTTTCCAAAATTGATTTGTTAGTCTTGTCATTAGTAAGTGGCATAACCCAAACCTAGGGCCTAGACATGACATGGCGAATGGGGAACCCGAAGGAACCCCAAACAAGCCTCTTAGCATATAAATCACAAATCCTTGGTCTCAAATGCAAAATAAAAAAATCAAAAGATATAAATAAGGAAAAGAGGGACTAAGGGAAGTCTTTGGTAGTCATAAAACATTTCAAGAGTAAAGCTCGTAGCATAACTACACCTTAATATCCAACAATACCTCGAACATAGATTGGTTGCGGGGGCCAAGACACTTTCCGGGCTCACCCTCATAGCATCAAGTATTCAACATAAAGAGGTATCAAATAGTAAGAGTAGCATAGCTAGTGTCCCTGGACTTGAGGACTCACCAAAGCTGATCTTTGGAAATGCCAAAACTAGCCACGTGGAGGATGATCGAGAGGTGCTCCGGTTCCTACATGGTAACATCATGTAGGCATAGAGCATGCATTAGTAAGTTTAAATGTACTAAGTATGTTGGATGCAATGCAACAACATGTAAGACAACATATTTAAAATGCATAATCATAAGCAATGGATAAATATAATATCAATATGGCAAGCATGATCAATACTTGAAGTAAAACATGTTTGTAAATCATATAACTTGTGTAGAACATAATTCATGTGTAGGAAGAGACTATAATCATAGACCAATCAACTACTACTTGGAATCTAAGGCCTTTCACCCCCTTAGTAGGTGATTGAGGTATCCACCCCTCAACTTTGTGGTATGGGCATGTCACCGCCTAACAAGGTGGTCAAGGTATCTATTCCTCAACATGGTAGTATAGGCATGTTACCCCCCAACAAGATGTCCGAGGTATCTACCCCTCAACATGGTATGATGGGCATGTCACCCTCCAAAGAGGTGGTCGAGGTATCTACCCCTCAACATGGTAGTATACGCATGCCACCCCCCAACAAAGTGGTTGAGGCATGTCAACCCCTCAACATGGTGATTGGGTCTGTCACTCTCCAATAGGTGTGGTCAACTTGCAACGCTATAGATACTTTTCATGAATTCAATGCATACATACAATCTCTTAATTCGTAAAGGCACATCACTTGTAAACCATGTAGTAGTTCATCATTAACTTAAGAATCCTTATCAGGACATTTTATCAAACACTTGGTGGGTGCGTAATTCTGGTTCAAAGTCATACAATTCAAGAGTGGAATAATATGAGAAAACACAATATAGATTAACCCACCAACATATAGTGAAACCCTCATGTAAGATACCTTGAAATTCATCATCAAATCTCATAATAGATCATAGTTTCATAGCTCAAAACATGTATAGTCTCAGTAGACGAAACCAATTTATAGTGTAAGCTTGAAATAGATAAACATGCATAATCAATCAACATTTCATAAAACCCCAATATAATTTATAATCAAAATCATAATAAGAGATACCCATAGATGATTCAACTTGAAAACATGTAATTTTCATAAAAAGGGAGATTGGGCTCCATGGGTGAAAGGGCCCAATGGATGAAACCCACATACCTCAAACTTGGGTGTTCTTGATATGAGCTTGAAGAGAACTTGGTTCTTGAAGAGAATCTTTGATCCCAAAGTTAGGCTTGAAATTTTTGAAATTTGAATGAGATATTTGGCCATGTCTTGGAGAGGATTTTGAGAGGGTCTTGAGTGATATAGAGTTGAGAAATGGCTAAATATAGATATTTTCACACATAAGTGGGCATGGGGCTATGACCCCAATGCCCTTGGGCCGAAATGAAAAATTGAGCAAAATCTAACACTAGTCTATGTCAGGTCCACTACGTGGACCCATTGCGCAGGCCAAGTTTGTACTGTGGAGCACCCCTGGCATGTCGTGTGCAGGGCGCGGACAGACAGTGGATAAGGAAATTTTATAAAATTTATTTTTCGCTACGGGTTCTCTAAAATTGGAGTTATACCTATCTTGCACTCAATTTAACCCCCTAATCGAGAATATGAAGTCGAATGTTTTATATCACGCACGGATTTTGAGATATATAAAAATTATGATTATGGGCATTTCTAAAGAACATTTTAGGACTTTTTTGGGGGCGTTTCAATGTCTCCCCCTCAGGAACATTCATCCCCGAATGTCAAAGAAAAGTACATAAAAGAAGTAATCGCGAAGATTTCAGCCCAACATGAATGCAACAAATGCACTTAAACCTCATTTTCAAAAATCTCAACATGAATGTCAAAAATCACCTTAAACTTGTCAACATAAACATGAATGCATGCAAAATGGCATAAGGGCTGAAATTTAAAACTTGAAATCATATAGGGTACTTAAATCAGTACCTTCGGCTTGAGTAGAGTGGAAGAGATATAGATACCGCTTTCACATGTCCGCCTCAGCTTCCCATGTGGCACTTTTAATTTGTTGGTTCCTCCAAAGGACCTTGATGGAAGCAACATCTTTGTTTCTCAATCTCTTCACTTGTCTGTCCAAAATCTCCACCTGGACCTCCTCATAATTCAAATTATCTTCTACAACACTCACAACGTCCAAGGGCACTACAACTCTTGGGTCACCCACACACATTCTCAACATGGATACATGAAAAATAGGATGAACCATATTCATCTCTATAGGCAACTCCAACTCATACGCAACCTTACCAGTCCTCCTCAAAACTCTATAAGGACCCACAAATCTTAGGCTTAACTTCTCCTTCTTGCCAAATCAAACTACACCTTTCATGGGTGAGACTTTTAAGTAAACCCAATCACAACCTTAAACTTAAGATCTCTTCTTCTCACATCGGAGTAAGACTTTTGTCTACATTAAGCCTTTTTCAATATTTCCCTTATAAATCTCACCTTCTCCAAGGCCTCCATGACCAAATATGAACTTGGAAAAGTCATTTGCCCCACTTCAAACCACCCAACTAAGGATATACAATGCCTACCTTAAAGAGCTTCAAAAGGAGCCATGCAAATACTTGAGTGGTAGCTATTGTTATAGGCAAATTCAAAGAGGGGAAGATGTTTATACCAACTACCCTTAAACTCCAAAACACAAGCCCTAACCATATCTTTAAGAGTTTGGATAATCCTCTCGGCTTGACCATCCATTTGAGGGTGAAAAGCCATACTAAGCTTAACCTTGGTATCAGACCTCTTTGGAAGGACCTCCAAAAGTGAAAGGTAAATTGAGAACCACTTCAGTGAGCATCTGAAGTTTTCAACTCAATTGGCAAGCTTTTTGATTTTATTTTTCAATTATTATTGATAAGCTTGTTCCCTACATGAGTATAAGTTTAGTTTGATAATTCTTGAGTATGCCATACATTGCTTTGTTGAGCTAAGCTTTGAATCTAGGGTTTGTTGGCTTTGGAATTGATTGAGTTGTGGATTGATCCTTATTGAAAGTTTTGACTGGATGGTTACGAGTATGAAATTGATAAATTTTTAGTTTGTGTTTCAGTATTGTTGCTCACATAGGGTTGGAATGGTTATCGGAGTTGAAATTTAAATAGTATGGGTGTTATTGCTAGTGTTTGAGCATGTGAATTGTGATTGAATCGTTGTAAATGGTGATTACACTCCTTTGGAATGTTGTATGATTGCCAAGTGTTCGTTTGGAATGTGTTCTATGTGTGGTATGCTTGACAAATCATAAAATTGATTTCGACTCCTAGGGTTAATGGTCGTTTTGAATTTCCAATGTTAGTTTGAAGTTGAATATGTGTCGTTTGGTCTTGCTTTGCTCCCCTTTACTTAAATGTGTTGATATTAGGTGATGAACTTGTGCCTTGAGTGAGAAATGAGTAGGCATTACAAGTATTTCTGTGCTTAGTTACGAGGCACTCTTACGACTCATAAATTCATATACGAGTCGTAGTGGTCCTTCGTAGCAAGCATCAGTCACATGTAATTCCTTCACATTCCTTATACGAGACCCACATACAACTTGTGGTACCTTGTACGACTCGTAGTAAGGGTCTCGTAGACTTAGCTTAATTTTGAAAATGTTTCTAGAACTAGGTACTAGACCAGGGCTATGTCTCGTAGGCCATCCTACGAGTAGTAACTGTGTCTTATATTTGTGATTAGAAAGAATTTTAAAGGCACAACTGGTTCTATGAGGCCAGTATACGACTCGTAGGTCATCCTATAAGTCGTAACTGCACTCGTACCTGTACATCTGCAGTTGCATCAGTTCTTGTTTTCCCTTTATTTAGTTTTGTTCTTTATTATGTGTTAAGTAAGTAAATTGTCTTAATGCTCATATGGATTGTTGGTTGTGTTTCAGATATCATGCTGCCCAAAGACAAAAGGGCTATCCAAACGTTCAGGCGGAGACTAGTGGACGAGTCTTCTGAGACTGAAAAGTCCAATGGTTTAGTTGAAGTCCACAAGGTCAGGATTGACCCTTTGGCCAATGTTCCTCAAACCCGAGTCCGCACAGCTTGGGAGCCTATGGAAGTTACAAATACCCCCCAATCTGAAGAGGAGGTGCAAAAAGTTGAGAAAAATGACTCGGGGAGTAGTTCATCCCAGATGACTCCTACACATTCCTGCTCCAAGTAGGAGTCTGAGAGCACTTCTCAGCCTGATCAAGGAGAGGCCCAGTCTCAGCCCCTGTTCGACCCCAGATGGTCTGTTGCGAGCATGAAAGAGATCTACGAGCAGGGGCTAGAAGATAAGGGGCATGGTAAGACAGTCCGACAATTTCACTAAGAGCCCAGGTTGAGCACAACGGGGTTAGATAGAGTACTCGACTTGGATGCAAGATCAGACGAGAATGGGCTCCGTTGGACTATGCAGTAGCTGCGCAAATATTCCCCTTTGGTGGTCCGTTAGTTTTATGCTGCATACCTTGCTACACTCAGCCAGGGGCTGCCAAAGAACAAGAAGTCAATTGAGCAGCCGAGGCTACGAGTGGTGATAGCCAGGGGAAAAAAGGTGAACATCTCGAAGGAGATAATCTGCCAAGTATACTTAGGGCCCACATATAGAGCACCCTAGTCAACCACTGAGTATGATAGTCGGATCAATAAAATGAGAAGAACGGTTACTAGGAAGGATGTTGGGGTCAGGACAGAGATGTTATGGTGGATTGCGAGTCATATCTGCGACCCGGGTGTGGAGCCTATATGGATCACAAACCATGCAGACTCAATTGTGAAGGCATACCTATCATTCCGGGCCATGTTTTGGTGGTCCATTATCCGCCGGCGTATTAGGCCAACTTTCACGGATAATGTAATCACCCTTGAGAGTGTTGTATTATTGGCCAACATCCTAGCTGGTTATTCTATTGATTGGACCCGGATTATATCAGAGCAGATCCACGAGGTTGCAGCTCGGATGAACACCTCACTATCATTTCCAGTTCTTATTCATCGACTATGCAGTACAGCAAGTGTTCCCATCGACCCCTACCAGGACCCTCACGTCGAGGCTATACGCACTATGGATCCCATCCTGATAAAGGCTGACGAGAAATCAGTGGCCTTACCACACCTAGCTCCTCCTATCCTAGAGCCTTTCCAAGTAGATCCTCTGGTCCTAGCTCCATCTTTCGCTACTGGCAGGACTACTCTGGCCACTACAGAGCCCACACCTGTAGTTGAGATCGAGTCGACACCTTCATCCAACACTCAACACCATTAGCTCCTTCTTTACAGGTTGACCCTCTTTTCTTTACTGTTGCATTTCAGGATTTATTGCACAGGGTTACTATAGCAGAGGGGAGGCTTGGGTGAGTTTTTGGCACGGGTCCAACCATTGATTGATCAGACTATTCGAGACTCCGAGGAGAGGATGAAGGCATTTGCCTGAGAGTTAGTTGATGATAGAGTCCAAGCGGTTGATGCACGGGTTAATGCGTTCGAGGCTAGAATCCAGAAGAGCTTCGAGGGTGCTAGGCCTGCCAACACGAGTGCGGTGACTGATGAGTTGGCCAGGCTCAAGGCCAATTTATTGCAATTATTGGCAGCCCCTATTCCAGCCCCAGAGGTAGCACCGGGAGGTCACGAAGCCTTTGATTAGCTCGCTCACCGTCCAAACACCCAAGAGAAGAGACTCCTTGAGCATGCTGACCTAGAGCTGGCCCTGAAGAAGTCAAAATAAGAGGAGGATCCCATACCTGAGGAGGTAGTGTAGGAGTCACTTTTCTTAGCGGCTATGCAGAGAGAGAGAGAACACAACATACCCCGCCTGGAGAGAGTAATTTTTGCACTGCAGCAGAGGACGAGAGACAGCCCCAGGACCCATTTGATCAGACTGAGACTGGTGTATGAGCACCAAGATGTTTGACTTCTTTTGACCCCAGTTTTATCTTGACATTTTGGATAATTTGTTCTCTTTTTAGACAATCATGATTTTATGTGGTTTTTTGTTATGTTTTAATTATGGTTATGTTTTAGATGTTATTTTCACTTTTAATTTGGATATTTATTTTTGGTTTTTAATGAATGTATGTATATATATCTATGTTATAATGTGTTGATCTTGTTTTGTCTTTACTTTGAGGACAAAGTATCATCTATTGGTGGGGTGGTGGAAGTTATGGATAAAGGTGAAGTCTGAGTAGCCTCAAGTCCATAACTTCCCCTATTTTTTATCCCAAGTTTTCTTTCCATGTTTCTTCTTTCCTTGTGGACGTTTATTTTCCTATTGAACTGGCATGTTTTAGGATTTGTAGATAAATTGTGAATACATAGTAATGTTAGTTACTGGCATATATATAGTTCCATAATATTCTCTGAATTTTGATAAAAATTTGGAACCCTCAATTTTTTATTTATTTATTGTGGTTATTGATGCACTTGTACATTTTGAGTGTTTGGCAATGTTTGTGCTGATATTGTGAGGGTAAGCTGAGGCTTGAAGCATGTCATGTGAATCTGTACTTGATTGTGTGTGCAATGCCATGTGTGTTGTGAGCTTATTTAGATGAATTCATGTATTATGTATGGTCTCAGAACTTGCCCTCGTATTCTAAGCTTAGTGTAGTGACTTAGTTGATTTGGGGGTGATCTTAGGCCTTTATTCTGATATGAAGCCACTGTTGCCTAAATTGCCTACCAAATGAACTAGTGAATCCCCTGTTCCGAATGTTTGAGCTTCTCATGCACTCATTCTTTCTTGACACCTTGCTTACTTAACCTTATTCGATGAAGTACCCTGATATTGGCCCTGATCTATCCTTGTACATGTGAACCTTGATTGAAGCTAAAAGCCTAAGTTGAGGGTGGCTACATTGGTGGCCCTGATTTGAGTCATAGATATTGTGTACTTCACCTTAGACTAAAAGCCTGAGTTGAGGGTGGCTTTTATTTTGGTAAAGTAACAAAAATGATGTGGTTAGTTGGGGTGAAAAGAAATAAAATGATTAATCATGAGCCGGGTGAAGAAAAAGAAAAGAAAAAAGTGCCTTGATCTGAAAAGATGTGCAAAAATGAGTTTGAAATTGAGGCACAACTGTAAAAAGTGAAAGAATAGCCCGGGAAAAGCCTGAAATGGTGCAATGAGGGAGGAATTACTGAAATTGGATGGGTTGTGAAGGTAAAAGTGTTGGTAAGTATGGTTCAATGATAGCTTTTAGTCACTAAATGCCTAAAATTCCATACCAAAGCACCATGAACCTATGTTACAAGCTCTTAAGTCCTAAAGTGATCCAAATTCACTTTGTCACCAAGACAAAAGATGAGTATAAGGGCAAGCCTATGTTGTTAGTCATTGTGCATGAATTTCAATTGTGAAAGTGAGAGTGTTTCCTCAGTCCCTGAATTCTAAATGCTTTTGAGTGAGTGTATGGGACTTCTTTCTTGTGAGGGCTTTTGCAGTACTTGACTAGCATATGACTATACCAACAATTGTGCAAGGTTGATGCTCCTTAGCTCATCATAGTTTGATTGCCCGATGTATCATTGTGTCCTTGTTTTGCTGAATAACCTTGAAATCCTGTTTTAAAAAAGGGGAGGGGGGAGGGCTTTAGGTACCTTAACCTGAAGAGTTGATATATATGCCAATAGTATAGTTGTTATCTATTTTTTTCTGTGTAGATTGAGTCGTCGCGTGAGGACAAGCAACAATTTTAAGTTGAGGGTACTGATGTGCTATCAAAATACAACAAATTTGATGCCTAAAATAAGAGATTCTGTGAGTTCTTGAAGTGACATTTTATAGTTTTTATGTGTTTTTGTGTTGATATTACAAAAAAGTTAGATTGGCATGATTTTGAAGAAAAGTTGCAGATTTTGCTGAAGCATAGGCCATACGAGCCCACCTACGAGTCGTAGCTCACACTACGAGTCATAGGGTGGTGTAGTAATAGGAATCAGAGACCAAAAGTTCATAAATCCACCATGTGAGGGTCACTCCTATGAGCCCAGCCTACGAGTCGTAAGACACATTACGACTCGTACAGGTGGACTCATAGCAAGAATCAGAGAACCAAAATGTTGGACAAAAAATTGAAGACAAAGACTATGAGACCAGCATGCGAGTCATAGCTCAAGCAACAACTCGTACCTATGGGTCATACCATTTTAGTCCAAAATGCCATGATCCTGATACGAGACCCCAACTATGACTCGTACGCCATCCTATGAGTCGTAAGTGTGAAATTTATCAGATGCCAGTTGTCTTTTCTGAATATTTTTAGGGTTGTTTTGTACATACTATAAATAGTTTAAGTTAGGTTTTCTAGAGAGTACAAAAAGAGAGACAAGAGTTGACACTTGCAAATATTAGCATGTCTTTGAGCTTTAAAATATTCTCCCAAGAATATTTTAGGGTTTCAACGTAGATTTTTATTTTCCCTTTGAAAACCCATTTTTTGGGGATTGCAAATCTTGTGCTACATACTTTGAAATTTATCAAGTTTGTGGGTTTGCAATTTGGGTGTCTTCACTTTCATTGGAGTTGGTAAAATTCTCAACTATGCCTATCACTTGCATTTTTATGTGTTTTATCTTAGCCATGAGTAGCTAAGCAGCCACAATTTGGGGTTGCGAGAACCATGGGTAGTTGACTTGAAATGACCTAGGTTTTGTGCATTTCTATGATTAGGTTTTTGCATGTATTGTCTATTTCCCTTCATTATTAATCTTGTTTGGTGGTGGCCAACACCAAACCCTGCCTACTATCACGATCCTGACAAAGGTAGTGACCAATAGGAAAAGAGAAGTAGATGATAGGATTCAGTTGATGTGTTCTCGTCTAATTGATGAAACCTGACCAAAAGGAGGTTGACTGGGAGAATAGGTAATTGTTAGTTGGCATGCCATGGTAGCCAACCAAGCGCCATGGTGAAATTCGACCTTCACCTTCACAAGATGGCTGGAAGAACCTAAGTTACTGTCCTGTATGCGATTCACCAACTGTAGTTATGTTATCTAGGGTATTTGAGTCAACGAGCCATGGGGAGCACAATTCTCAATTTTTCCCTAAATTAGAGTGTTTTCTCGCATTTTAGTTAGTGTTCATTTTATCTTTTTTTTTGAATCACATGAACCCTCCCAATTGGAGATTGTAGTTACAGACACTAGAAACGATTAGTGGTGGATTCTTATAGTCAAGCCCTGTATTCCTTGTAGATTCAACCCTAACCTTAGTCAGGTTAATTAATGATAGCGACTGCTTTCTTATTGGAGCGTGACCATCAATCACTCATAGTAAGGCTCCTCATACATGGGTGCTCGTGAAGGCTGATAAGCTACTATATTCAAACTTTCTTGGCTCGACTTCATCAATAACTCCATATTGGTACTAATCTGAGCAAGCTCTTGCAACATATTCTCATTTTTCTCTAATGCCGAATTATTACTGATTGGGAATGATCTTTTTGTTGACTTGTCTCTCGTCCCCTATACATGATTTGTCTTGACCACCTTTTCTAGCCTCTTAGCAATCATTGAGAATGGATGATCCATAAAGGAGCCTCCAATGATGGTGTTAGCAATAACTTGGCTATTCTCATCCAGTGCTCGATAAAAGATCTCTACTAAGGCATCATTCACAATCTTCTGGTCAAGGACACTCCTCAGACACTTGGTGAACCACTCCCACGTCATATTGATCGAATCACTAGGAAGTTGCTCAAAGTTGTTGATTTGGTATTTCAACTTCAACTTCTTCAACCTCAGGAAGAACCTCTCCAAAAAGGCCTTCTACAGTTCAATCCAATTGGTGATCAAACTCTATGGGAGCTCAGATAACCATATCATTGCATCGCCTATTAGAGATAATGGTAAGACATGGAGCCCAATGACATGCATATACAGATTCTAGCTTCCCATCATACTCTTGCAAACTAAGACAATGTTGTGTAGATGGTTATGTGGATCCTATGATGGTAGGCTTGTGAACAGCCCGTTATTCTGCAGCATTTGAAGTATCTCACTCGAAACAATGAACTTTGTATCATTCGATAGTGGCAGTAACACAATAGCTCCACTGACATCCATCGCTACAGGATCAAGCTGATATTGATTCCATGTATGAGTTGCGGTATGGAGATCCAACGGTGGTGGGCCAATATCCTCAAGCGGAGGTGGGTTATTATTGTTCTCATTCTAATTATGGTTCAGAGTTGCATTCGCTGCATTTTTTGTAGTGTTATAGTGTTTATCTGGGCCATTATTCTCAGCGTCCTTCGGATTAAAGGTCAAACAGATTCAAGGGAATGCCTCAACTTCAAGTGTTATGCATAAACTACATGTGCATGCTGAATTAAAACACAAATAAAAAAAGAATGCCTCAACTTCAAGTGTTATGCATAAACTACATGTGCATGCTGAATCAAAACACAAATAAAAAAAGATGTAAAATTAGTAAAATAAGTATTATTTTCCGAATTACTCAAATTAAATAAGTCTAGCCGTATTCTCGGGCAGTGATGCCAAATTCTTGATGTCAGCCAAGCTGTACCTCTTTTTTGATGGTTAAATGCGATCATTGTGAAGTTATACAACATAAGAAAGTTTAGGGTCAATCCCACAAGCAATATGGTAGACTCAAAGTAATTTCAAGCAATTGGAGTTAATTAACCTACTTATCTTCCGAAGGGGGGTGTGATTTGTAAATTGCAGAAAGTAATCCTAAACTAAGACAAGTGTGTGAAACCAATATGAAGAGTAACTAGGGTATTGTTTCCCCAAGATTCCCTAACTTGTTATTACTGGATAATCATATTCTTTTCTAGTGTGTTGCATGTAGAACGGTAAGTTAAGTTTACCAAACCCTTTGATCTAGGCGAGAGGTAAATTTCACTATGTTATTTGATCCATCCCCTTAGTGTGACATTACTAACCCTTACCTATTGTTCCAGTACAACCTTTCCTTGATCCAGTTTTGTTGATTAGACGAGAAAACAATAATCGAATCCTATTAACTAATCTCTTTTCCTATTCATTACCACCTTGATCCAGTCAGTTGCAACTAGGTGAGTTCTAATGCTAACCACCATTAAAAAGCAATCAAAATGAAGAGAGGTAATTAATACATGCATGCACACTTTTCAAGAATTATGAATTATCCAATTTTATCTTATTAGTTCTTTATAGTTCTCACAACCCTAGTTATGTATTTAGCTACACATATTCATTGTAGATGCAAGAATCATGCTGTAAAATAACATTATTAAGAACTTACAAGAATGAAATTAAGAACAAAAAATCTAAGCTCTTCAATAAAAACCACTAAGTATGAATTAAAATCACGAAATAATGTTTCAAGCATATTCCTCAATGTTCCTCTCTCCCCTTACACGTTCTCTCCTGAAAATAACCTAAAAAACCTATTTATACTGTTTAAAAATAAACAAAAAATAGGAGAACAGGATTCGATAGGCAGTACCAGCGAGTCTACGAGTCATACTAAGTTCTACGACCCATATCAGGTCTTCATGGACTTCATTTTCAATTTTGTGTTCAACATCTACGAGACATTTCTATGGCTAGTTTTTAGACTTACAACCCATATAGGGTTTCATGTGATGACTTTTTAGAAAATCACAACTTCTGATACTTAGAGTATGGAACCTCATCTACGACTAGTACAAATTTTCATGACTCGTCTGATAAATTATAGATGCAACTTCAAAAATCTCCCTTTCATTAGATTATACTACTAACCCCCTTCTACAGGTCAGGGAAACTTGCATGGCCCCTAAAGGGTGTCACAGAACAGCAAAAATAGCAACAACTGCACACTTAGCCCAAATCATTCCAAATCCTGTAATCCTCAAAAACAAACAAAAACACACATCAAACCTACTAGCATCACTTTGAGAACACACAAAATTCCAAGTTTTAAGCATAACAAATGCTGTATTTTGACAACACATCACATGTATTCATGAATTGAAGTATGATTTTGCTGTTTAGCCCAAGTATGCATGATTATGAAGTATATTTAGCTTTTCAGCATAAGTATTCATGAAGATGATTTGAAAGACTTATGCCTCTTTTTCAAGCATGTATATGTATATGTATTCCCATGGGATAATAACCTAACACCAAATGAGATTGGAGATGGGGGCTCGAACTAAGGGGTCCTTAAGTAAAGTCTCCCTTCTCAAAACTATGTGCCAGCGTAGGTTTATGTTTATGCCCTTTTAAGGAATGATTATGTTATGAAAATCCTCTTGAAAAGGCTAGGCTATAAGAAAAGTGACCATTACACTAAAAAGATAGAGTTGTATCGTGTGGCATAGGCAACCTTTGGCAAGTAGTCCACTCTCATCCGGTGGGAGGCTTTCACAGGACGAATTCATGTATTAGCTCGCATGAGTTGGAGATGTCGATGATGGTCCCATCCCTATATGTTGAAGTATTATGGAATTCATGCATCGTGTTTCGAGGCATATTGATATTATATTCTTTCCTATAAACTTCCTTCTATATATGTGCGCTTGTCATGTAACACTGATTGAAAGTTAATATGTTCATTAGCATTTTCATGCCTACATACTTAGTACATTCAGACGTACTAACACATACTTTTTCCTATATGATCTAACCATGTGGGGACCAGAGACTATCCTCATCCACCTCTTGACAGTTAGATTAGATTATGAGCTTGCTACTAGTGAGTCCTTTACTCCAAGGATAAGATCCACTTTCTATCTACCTATTATGTTATACTCACTTTTGTCTTTACTTTGAAGGTAAACTCGGGATATGTCTTGGCCCCCCTCCTATTCTATGAACTAGAGACCTTGTTGGACATTATGTAAACTCTATGTATGGGCTTATTATATGTGATACTTATTGTTTATGGAGACTATGTTTGTGTCTATCTCATGATGTCAGTGCTATGATGATATGATTACGATGATATGTGGAAATATGGAAATCCCTAAGACCCTTCTATCCCCATAGCATGAGTCATACTTACTCTCCCCTTAGTACTTAATTGCTATTTTGTACATGAATTCATACAACTCCCATTCTTGAGGACATCTCTATAGTATGAGTCCAAATCCCTATTTCCCTTTAAACTATGTGCTTATTGTTTAATTTTGCACTTCCAAACTGATGATGTGTATACAGATGCTATGAGACGTGTTTGGGGACTCTTGGGTCGCATTCACCATGTCATTCTTAGGCCCTAGGCCTGGGGCATGACAAACTTGGTATTAAAGTACTAAGGTTTTAAAATGATCCTTGCAATTCAACATGCCATGTCAAGTAGAGTCCTATTCATAGGAGTGAAGTGCACCACACTCATGAGCGGGAGGCTATGATGGCATTTTAGGAAATGTCTCACTTCTTCATTTCTTATCTCATGCTATAGACCATGACTTAAGACTTCCTAAATTTGATGATGTCCTTGATGACTTGCAGAAGATGCTTATAAAAAAAGCCCCTTCTAACAAGACAGGCCTCGACTAATAAGAACCAAGTCCCTCAAGAGCATATGGGGAATCGATTATACAGGATGAATTCTGGACTACCTGGATGAACCCTTTAGAGTTCTATGGGTCAAAAGCCGATGAGGATGCCCAAGAATTCATTGGTGAACTCTCTAAGGTGTTGACTATTTTGGGGGTGACTTCAAAAAAGAAAGCTGAACTAGCTGTTTATCAGTTGAAGGATGTGACTCAAGAGTGGTACCATTAATGGTTGAAGGAGAGGGTTTGTGATGATGAGGTTGGTTGAGAAGAGTTTAAGTTTGCTTTAAAGGACTGTTTCTTCCCTCTTGATCTTAGGAAGGCTGAGATGATAGAATTTATAAATCTCAAGCAGGTTGTACGAGCATAAAGGAGTGTTCCCTCAAATTGATGAAGCTTTCAAAGTATGTTCCTATGCTAGTGTTTGACCCTCGTGCAAGAATCCATAAGTGTATCTCTGGGATCTCTGATTTAGTTGTGAAAGAATGTCATATGGCTGTGCTTATTTGAGAGATGGACATCTCTATACTTATGCTGAGTAGATTGAAGGGGAAAAACTGAAAGAGAGGATGAATGATTCTAAGAGGGCTCATTATGATAGTGGTTTCTCCAACTCTAGGAATGGTAGTGGAAATGTTTGCTTATAACCGAGCTAAGGTTCAAGTGCAAGGGTTACCAATAATATAGTGCCTCCACCTAAGAACACAGGTTGGGAGTGGGCCAATGCATCTTTGTGTGACAAGTGTGGAAGAAATCACTCGGGTGCATGTTTAAAAGATACGGGTGCTTGATTTGAGTATGGTGATATGGGCCACAAGGTTTCCAACTATCCTAAAGCTTCCAAGAAGGGTCAAGGCTAGATGCTCCAACGTGATCAACGCCAACCAAAGGGTCAACAAGGTGGTGATCCCAAGAACAATAGGTTTTATCCCTTACATGCTTAATAGGAGGTAGGGGAGAATTCGGATGTGGTGACTTGTATGTTAAAAATCTTTGCTTTTGATGTTTATTATTTGCTTGATCCGAGTGCAAATTTATCTTTTATGAATCCTATTTTGGCTTTTAAGTTTGGTCTAAGTCCTGAGATTTTGAGGGAGCCTTTTTCAGTGTATATTCATATGGATAAGTCTATTATTTCCCAGAGGGTTTGTTGGGGTTGTCCTATTTTAGTCCTGCATAACATCCTTCCTTGTAATCTTGTAGAACTTTAGATATTTGATTTTGACATTATTCTTAGGATGGATTGGTTGCATCCTCCTTATGCCTTATTGATTGTAGAACCCAGAAGGTTGAGTTTTAGTTTCTGAATGAGCCTATTCTTAGGTGGGAGGGTAGTGACTGATTTTTCAAAGGTCGATTTATTTTCTATATTAAATCCTAAAAATGATTTCTAAAGGATATATCTATCAAATTGTGGGGGTGAGAGATGTGGAGTCTGAGTCACCTACTCTTGAGTTAGTTTCAGTGGTTTATGAGTTTTTGGATGTTTCTCCCAAAGATTTTCCCGGTATTCCTCCCGAAAGAAAGTGGACTTTGCAATATATCTTCTTCCTAATATTCAACCTATCTCTATACCTCTCTATCGTATGGCACCGACTAAATTAAAGTAGTTGAAGGATTAGATGAAGGACTTGTTGGAGAATGGTTTTATTAAACCAAGTATATCTCCCTAGGGTGCTCCTATGTTATTCGTCAGAAAGAAGGATGGATCACTTCAGATATGTATTGACTATCTATAATTGAATTTGTGGCAATCAAGAATAAATATCCATTGCCAAGGATCGTCGACTTGTTCGATTAAATTCAAGGAGTGACTTATTTCTCAAATATTAACCTCCATTTAGGTTATCATCAGTTGATGGTCAGGGAGTGTGACATACCCTAGATAGCTTTTCAGACTAGATATAGACATATTGAGTTTGTGGTAATGTCCTTTAGTTTGAATAATGCTCCGGAGGTATTTGTAGATCTTATGAATCAGATGTTCAAGACATTCCTTAATAGTTTTGTGGTTGTCTTCATTGATAATATTTTGGTTTACTCCCGAAGTGAGAAAGGGTATACAAATCACTTGAGGTTGGTTCTTCACACTTTGAGGGAGAACCAATTGTTTTCCAAGTTCAGTAAGTGTGAGTTTTGGTTGGGTGAATTGGCTTTTCTTGGCTATGTGGTATCCGGTGATAGTATTAAAGTTGATCCAAAGAAGATCGAGGCCGTGAAAAATTGTCCTAAACCATTGACTCCTTCTGATATTCGGAGTTTTCTTAGGTTGGGTGGTTATTATCGGAGATTTGTTTAGGGTTTCTCCTCCATTGCATCTCCATTGACTAAGTTAACACAAAATAAGGGCAAGTCTATATGGTTGAATGAGTATGAGAAAAGTTTTTAGATTTTAAAGGATCGGCTTACATCAGTTCCTGTTTTAATTTTACTTGATGTCTTAGATGGGTTTGTGGTGTATTATGATGCTTCTCAGATTGGTTTGGGTTGGGTGCTTATACAACATGGTAAGGTGATAGGTTATGAATCAAGGCAATTGAAGGTGCATGAACAAAATTACTTTGACACTTGATCTTGAGTTAGCAGCCGTGGTGTTTGCTTTGAGGATTTAGAAACATTATTCATATGGGGTTCATGTTGACGTTTTCACCGATCACAAGAGTCTGCAATATGTGTTCACTTAAAGAGATTTTAATTTGAGCCAAAGAAGATAGTTGGAACTTCTTAAAGATTAGAAATGAGTGTTCAATATCATTTCGACAAGGCAAATATTGTAACCGATGCTCTTAGTAGGCCATCTATGGGTGGTGTGGCCCATATTCATGAGGGAAAGAAAGAGGTGGTAAAAGATGTTCGTTGCTTAGCTAGATCGGATGTTATAATTTGACTAACTCCAATGATGGTGGCATTCATGTTCAAAATGGATCTTGAGTCTTCTGTGGTTGTTGATGTCAAGGAAAAGCAGGACTTGGATCCATCTTTAGTTGAGTTGAAGAAGTTGGTTTCCAAAAAATAAATAGAGGTTTTCTCCAAGGAGGAGATGATATGCTTTGATATTAAGATCAATTGTGTGTTCTGAAAGTTGATGGTCTTAAATAGGTGATCATGAGTGAAGCCCATAAAAATCTCACTATTCTATACATCCGGGATCCAACAAAATGTATTGGAATTTGAGAGAAATGTATTGGTGGCATGGTACGAAGAAGGATATAGCCAAATTTGTATCCAAGTGTCCTAATTGTCAACAAGTGAAGGTGGAACATCAAAGGCCCAAGATTTTAGCTCAAGATATTGAGATTCCTACTAGGAATTAAGAGGATGTGAATGTGGAATTCTTGATTGGATTGTCCCATACCCGAAAGCAATTTGATTCTATTTGGGACGTTGTGTATAGGATGACCTAATCGACTTATTTCTTTCCAATTAAGACTACTTTCAATGCCGAAGATTATGCAAAGTTGTATATATGGGAATTGGTTAGATTGCTTGGTGTCTCTATGTCTATTGTATTAGATCATGGTACTCAATTTACTTTTCAATTTTGGAAATCATTTCAGAAAAGTCATGGAACTAAGGTGAAGTTGAGCACTGGTTTCCATCCTTTTACCGATGGACAAATGGAAAGGACAATTCAAACTTTGGAGGACATGTTGAGGGCTTGTGTGTTGGAATTCAAGGAAAATTGGGATGATCATCTACCACTCATTGAGTTTGCCTACAATGATAGTTTCAAGCTAACATTGGTATGGAACCATTTGGGGCTTTGTATGGAAGAAGGTGAAGATCCTTGGTGGGATGGTTCGTGAAACGACCCCAAAAAGTTCTCGAAAATGTGCCTCGGATGTATCCAAAATCATAATTTCTATATATCTTAAAATCCGTGCGTGATATAAAAAATCTAACTTCATATTCTCGTTCAGGGGGTCAAGTTGAGTGGGAAATGGTTCTAACCCGATTTAAGAACAACCGTAGCAAAGTTTGAAAATTGCAAAAATGCGATTTCCAGTGTGCATTCACGCCCCTGGCGTGACGCGCCAAGTGTATTTTCTGTCCAATTTTTCTATGTCGGTCCAAGACTTTAAGGTCTTGGGACTAAGTGTTTCCATGCGTGAAAATACCTATATTTAGCCATATTTTACCATCATATAATACAATACATTCCCCAATATTCACTCAAACACCTAGACTCATATTTCACCCTAAATTCAAGTCCAAAACTCATCAAGATCTTAAGGTTCACATTCAAGCTTCAAGTCTCTATCTTCAATCTTCTTTAAGGATACTCCAAAGTCAAGGTATGTGGGTTTCTTTCATGGATTCCTTTCACCCATGATGCCCAAGCTTCCTTTTACCTAAAATTACATGATTTAAAGTTATTTACTTATGGGTCTTACTTATTGTGAATTCTACTACACACTATGTTGGTGTTTCATGAAATTGTGATTGTTTTAGCATGTTTTGAGCTATGAATATATGATCTATTACAAGATTTGATGAAGGATTTTGATGTATATTGTTTGAGGGTGTTACCAAGTATCTATTGATGGTTTTACACTGAATTTTCTAGCATGGTTCCACCCTCAAATTGCATAGTTTTACACTAGAATTACACATCCACCAAGTATTTGATGAAATGTCTGGTTATGATTTCTTGAGGAATTGAAGGTTCACTGCATGTCTTATGAGTTGAATGACTTTATGATGATGAAAGGAATGCATGTATATGTTATTATCTATATAGTGTTAGGAATTGACCAAGCCTCACTCGGGAGGTTGTAGGCCCGGGTAAACTTGTCGAGGGGTTTGTACCTCGATCGCCTCGCTTGGGAGGTAGTAGGTACGTGCAATAATGTTGAGGGATTTGTACCTTGATAATTATGTTGAGAGGTTT
Organism: Solanum clarkiae; assembly: GCA_011800125.2. NCBI lineage: Eukaryota > Viridiplantae > Streptophyta > Magnoliopsida > Solanales > Solanaceae > Solanum > Solanum clarkiae. The sequence goes on along the minus strand of JAABOM020076311.1, from coordinate 14,719 downwards.
GTACTTCATCAACCATGTTGGAGAGGGGGGCGTTTGTTCCTCATCAACCATGTTGAAGGGTTTGTACCTCATCAACAATTAAGGTGTTTGTACGTCATTCACCTCTACAATGAGGTGGTAGGCCTTGGATATTCACTAATAACGATCACTCTTTACATATGTATTATGTTCTATATAAGCATGATTACTTCAAACATCATTCATATGTTCCATATAACAATAAGCTTATTCATTGCCTATTTTATGCATTTTGTTTATGATGCTTATCACTTGTCTTGCATCCTACATACTGAGTACATTCAAATGTACTAACGCATACTCTATGCCTACATGATGTCACTGTGTAGGAACCGGAGCCCCGCTTGATCCTCCTCCTCCACATGGCTAGTACGATTCCTCTCAATCTCTTTGGTGAGTCTTTCATTTCAGTGAAGAAGTTTATGATCTCATGTATGTTCTAAGACTATCTTTCTTTTATTTATGTATTGACTATGACGGTAAGCCCGATTTTTTGTTTTGACCCCTGCTCTTATCTATGTAGTAGAGGTGTTGTTAGACATATTATGTATTGAGCCTTGACTCTCTTATTTTTGTGCTTATGTTATGAAAGTGTTCCTTTCACTTTTACCCTTTTTTCTACTATTATTATGTTGATTAATTGCTTCTGCGACCAATGATATAATGATATGTTAAGAGGGTTACTTGGTGTCCATTCGGGTTCCCCATGCATCGTGTCGCATCTAGGCCCTCGGCTTAGGTCATGACAAACTTGGTATCAGAGCACTAGGTTGTTAGATCCTCTGCATCCAACACACCGTGTCAATTAAGTCTTGTTCATGGTTATGTTGTGCACTACAACTACGAGCGAGAGACTATAAGACGTTTTAGGAAGTGTTTCTCTTCTTCATGTTCTAAATCGTGCTATAGAGTTAAAGTAAGGCTTCCCCCTTACAATTGTTCTTTTCTATGCTAGATCATGCCTAACACAAGAGGAAGAAAAGCTCGCACACCCGAGGAATAACTGGCTTATAGAGAGCTCCGAGATCCTGTCACCTTGCTTGCACTAGAAGTAGCTAATCAAGCCAATCAAGGGGCCCAATCCCCTCATGCTCTTACACCGACATTCTCGCTCTGAAGAATTCATGATTTACATATGTTTCAGGCCGGTGAGAGGGAGTGCGGAATAAGTATTGATTTCACTGTATCCCTTGGGTGAGAGACTTCATGAGGATGAACCCACTAGAATTCTATGGGTCTAAGGTAGATAAGGACCCTCAAGAGTTCATTGATGAGGTCTATAAGATATTGACTATCATGGGTGTGAGGTCGGAAGATAAGGCGGAGTTGGCGGCCTACAAACTCGACGGGGTGGCAAAAATATGGCACAATGAATAGAAGGATGAGAAGAGAGTCAACAATGTGGTTATTTGGGATGAGTTCAAGACGACATTTCTTAATCGGTTCTTCCCTCTTGAGCTTAGAGAAGCCATATTAGTGGAGTTTATGAATTTGAGACAAGGGTCTTTGAGTATGAGGGAGTATGCCCTCAAGTTCAACCAACTTTCAAAATATGCTCCACATTTAGTTGTTGACCCAAGGTCTAGAATGAATAAAATTGTGATGGGTATTTCAGATTTGGTACGTGAAGAATGCCAGTCTGCTATGTTAATTAGTGACAAAGATTTGTCTCGTTTGATGACCTATGCTGAACAAATGGAGGAGGAGAAGTTGAGGAAGAGAAAGGGTCATAGGTCATGAGGCCACGAGGGCCCGTTATGAGTGAAAGTTTCAAAGCTAAAAGGGTGACTGGTTCCATCAAGGCCAAGGGTCTTCTCACGCATTTAAGAAGAGGGTTGCCAATGACTTTCCAAGGGCCCAAGGTGTTGGGGGGTATAGTTCCTAATGGTAGGTGTCCAAAATATGGTAGGGGTCATAGTGGCCCATACTTGAGGGATACTAATGCTTGTTATGGTTGTGGAGAAGTTGGGAATAAGTGATGGATCGCCCTCAAAAGTTGCAACAAGGATAAGGAGGTTCATCCTTAAGATGTTAATGCGGTTCCTTTGGGGAGAGGTGGTCATTAAGGTGGTGCCGCAAGTCACAATCGGTTTTATGCTTTGTATGGGAGGCAAGGGGTTGATAAGATGGTCGATATCATCAGTATATGTTAAAAATCTTTGATTTTGATGTATATGCATTGATAGACCTGGGTGCCACTCTTTCGTTTGTTACTCCTCTTATTGCCAAAAAGTTCCATGTTAAGCTCGAATTGTTGTGAGTCATATGAGGTGTCTACTTCTATTAATGCAACTATTATTGCTAGAAAGATCTATAGAAATTGTCCCATTTGCATCTTGCATAAATATTGTCTTGTGATCTTGTTGAGTGGGATATGGTTGATTTTGATGTTATTCTTGGGATGGATTGGTTGCATGCATACTATGCCTTTATTGATTGTAGAACTCGTAGGGTCAAATGCCAATTCCCAAATGAGCCCATTCTTGAGTGGGAGAGTCACGATGTGGTTGTCAAAGGTAGGTTCATCTCTTGCATTAAATCTCATAAGTTGATCTTTAAGGGGTGTCTTTATCATCTTGTGAGTGTTAGGGATGTGGAGTCCAAAGTCCTTCCCATAGAGTCAATTTTGGATGTAAATGAGTTTCTTGGTGTCTTTCCAAATGACCTTCCCGACGTCCCTCCCGAAAGGGAGATAGATTTTGGTATAAATCTTCTTTCCAATACTCTACCCATTTCTATTCCCCCTTACCGTATGGCTCCGACAGAGTTAAAGGATTTCAAGGAGCAACTAAGGGACTTGTTGGAGAAGGGTTTTATTAGGACAAGCCCATCACCTTAGGGTGCGCTAGTGTTGTTTTTGAAGAAGAAGGATGGGTCTTTTAGAATATGTATTGACTACCGGCAACTCAATAGGGTTACTATTAAGAATAGGTATCCTCTTCCGAGAATTGATGATTTGTTTGGCCAATTGCAAGGGGCTAGCTCCTTCTCTAAGATGGATCTTTGGTTGGGGTATCATCAAGTGAAGGCGAGGGAGTATGATATTCCTAAGATGGCCTTCCGGACTAGCTATGGGTATTATGAGTTTGTTGTGATGTTCTTTGGGTTGACCAATGCACCGACTATCTTCATGGATCTTATGAATAGGGTCTTAAAACCCTACCTTCATTTGTTTGTTGTGGTCTTCATTGATGATAGTTTGATCTATTCACATAGTGAGGAGGAGCATGTGGCTCATTTTAGGGTAGTGTTGGAAAGATTGGGGGAGGAGAAGTTGTATGCTAAATATGAGAAGTATGAATTTTGGTTAAAAGAAGTTGCCTTTCTAGGTCATGTGGTGTCAGGGGATTGTATTATGGTAGATCCTAAAAGGTCGAATGTGATTAGAAATTGGCCTAGACGATTGACCCCATTGGACATTTGGAGCTTCTTGGGCTTTGCCAGTTACTATTGGAGATTTTTGAATGGGTTTTCTTCTATTGCTTCTCCCATGTTAAGTTTGTGTGGACTGACGAGTATGAAAGAAGTTTCTAAACCTTGAAGGATAAGCTTGTGTCTACTCCTATTTTGTCTCTACCGGATGGGCTAGAGGGGTTTGTTGTGTATTATGATCCTCCCAGATTAGATTGGGTTGTGTGTTGATGGAAATGGTAAGGTTATAGCCTATGCTTCTAGACAACTCAAAGTGCATGAAAAGAACTATCCTACTCATGATCTTGAACTAGCCGTCATGGTATTTGCATTAAAGATTTGGTGTCGTTATTTGTATAGGGTGCATGTCGATGTGTTCACCGATCATAAGAGACTCCAATATGTCTTCACTCAAAAAGAAGGTCGTCAGACCTTCTTAAGGATTATGATATGTGTGCATTGTCATCCTGTCAAGGCTAATGTTGTGGTAGATGCTTCTAGTAGGGTCTCTATGGGTAGTCTAGCTCATATTGATGATGGTGGCAAAGGGGTGGCTAGAGAGGCCCATCGGTTGGCTAGATTGGTGGTTAGGTTGGAAGAGGTGGATAATGGTGACGTTGTGGTTGTTGATGGTTCAAAGTCTTTCTTGGTTGATGAGGTAAAAGAAAAGCAATATCTTAATCCCTTCTTGCTAGAATTGAAGGCATTGGTAAAAGATGACAAGGTGGAGGTTTTCTCCTAAGGGGGAGATGGTGCCCTTAGGTACCAAGGTAGGTTGTTTGTACCTTGTGTTGATGGCTTGAGGGAGAAAATCCTTGATGAGGCTCACAATTCTTCTTATTCTATTCACCCCAGTTCTACTAAAATGCATAGAGATTTGAGGGATGTGTATTGGTGGGGAGGCATGAAGAGGGACATTACCAAATTTGTTTTTGGTTGTTATAGTTGTCAACAAGTCAAAGCCAAGCACCAAAGACCTGATGGAATAGCACAAGACATAGACATTCCTACTTGAAAGTGGTAGGAGATTAATATGGATTTTGTGGTTGTGGTGCCCAAGACTAGAAAGGGTTTTGATTCCATTTGTGTGGTGGTTGATAGGATGACAAAATCAACTCATTTTCTACTAGTTAAGACCATATATGGGGCTGAAGATTATGCTAGCTTGTACATTCATGACTTGGTGAGGTTGCATGAGGTTCCTTTGTCTATCATATAGGATTGTGGTGCTCAATTTACTTCACATTTTTAGAGGTCCTTCAGAAGGGGTCTTGGTCAAATGTTAAACTTAGTACAACCTTTCACCCTCAAACGGATGGCCAAGCCAAAAGAACTATTCAAACACTTGAGGATATACTTAGGGCTTGTGTATTGGAGCTTAAGGGTAGTTGGGATGATCATCTTTCAATGATTGAGTTTGCCTATAACAATAGCAATCATTCTAGCATCTGTATAACTCCTTTTGAGGCTCTCTATGGTGGACGTTTTAGATCACTGGTCGGGTGGTTTAAGGTAGGAGAGATGGCTTTTTTGGGACCATATATGGTTATGGAGGCTCTTGAGAAGGTTGGGATGATTAGAGAAAGATTGAAAATAGCCCAAAGTTGCCAAAAGTCCTATGTTGATGTGAGGAGAAGGGACCTTGAATTCAAAGTTGGTGATTGGGTTTATTTGAAGGTGCCACCCATGAAGTGTGTGGATCGTTTTGTTAAGAAGGGAAATTTGAGTCCAATATATGTGGGTCCTTAGAGGGTAATGAAGAGAATTGGCAGGGTAGCTTATGAGTTGGAATTGCCTAGTGAGTTGGATTTGGTTCATCCGGTCTTTCATGTATCCATTTTGAGGAAATGTGTGGGAGACCCTAATGCTATTGTGTCAGTTGATGTTGTGGATGTTGTTGAAGACAATTTGATGTATGAAGAGGTTCTAGTCCAGATTTTGGATAGAGAAGTGAAGAGGTTGAGGAACAAGGATGTTGCTTCCGTTAAGGTCCTTTGGAGGAATCAACAAGTCGAAAGCTTTACATGGCAAGCCGAAGTGGACATGCAAGAATGATATCCTTATATTTTCCATCCTACTCATGCCTAAGGTACTAATTCTAAGTATACTATGTCATTTCATGTCTCATGTTCCATCCCCTAAGTCATTTGCATGCATTCATGTTTATATTGACAAAGTTCATGGTGATTTTAAACTTATGTTGTGATTTTGAAAATGGTGTTTTAAGTGTATTGTTGTATTCTTGTTGGTCCCAATATCTTCATGATTGCTTTTCTCATATACATTTCTTTGACATTCAAGGATAAATGTTCCAGGGGGAGATATTGAAATCACCCCAAAAAGTGTCTGAACATGTGCCTCGGAAGTGCCCAGAATCGTAATTTCCATATATCTCAAAATCTGTGCTTGATATCGAAAATTTGACTTCATTTTATTGTTCAAGGGGTCAAATTAAATGGGGTATGAATCTAATCCCGCCTTAAGAGCAAACATAGGAAAATTTAGAAATTGCAAAAATGCGATTTCCAGTGTGCATTTGCACCCCTGGCGCGACATGCCAAGGTCACGCCAGTCTATTTTCTGTCCACTTTCTCTATCTCGGTCCAAGACTTTTGGGTCTTGGGACTGTGTTCCCATGCTTGAAAATAGCTATACTTAGCCATTTTTTAACTTCATATCATACAAGACATTCCCCAATACTCACTCAAACACTTAGACTCATATTTCACCCTAAATTCAAGTCTCAAAACTCATCCAGATCTTAAGGTTCTTATTCAAGCTTCAAGTCTCTATCTTTAATCTTCTTCAAGGATACTCCAAAATCAAGGTATGTGGGTTTCTTTCATGGGTTCCTTTCATCCATGATGCCCAAGATTCCTTTTACCTAAATTGCATTATTTAAAGTGGATTTACTCATGGGTCTTACTTATTGTGAATTTCACTGCACACTATGTTGGGGTTTCATGAAATTGTGATAATTTTAGAATGTTTTGAGCTATGAATCTAAGATCTATTGCTAGATTTGATGAAGGGTTTTGATGTATGTTGTTTGAGGGTGTTACCAAGTATCTATTGATGGTTTAACACTGAACTTTCTAGTATGATTCCACTCTTGAATTACATGGTTTTACACTAGCACTACACACCCACCAAGGTTATGATTTCTTGAGGAATTGAAGGTCCAATGCATGTTTTATGAGTTGAATATCTTTATGGTAATGAGAGGAATGCATGTATATGTTATTATCTATATAGTGTTGGGAATTGACTAAGCCTCACTCGGGATGTTGTAGGCCCGGGTAACCTTGTTAAGGGGTTTGTACTTCGATCGCCAATCTCGGGAGGTTGTAGTCCCATGCAACCATGTCGAGGGGTTTGTACCTTGATAACCATGTTAAGGGGTTTGTACCTCATCAACTAATTAAGGGGTTTGTACCTCATTCGCCTCTCCAAGGAGGTGGTAGGCCTTGGATATTCACTAATAACGGTCACTCCTTACACATGTATTATGTTCTATATAAGCATGATTTACTTCAAGAATCATTCATACATGCCATATTGCTATAAGTTTATTCATTGCCTATTTTATGCATTTTTTTTGTGGTGCTTATCAGTTCTTGCATTGCATCCCACATATTTAGTACATTAAAATGTACTAACACATACTCTATCTCTACATGATGTCACTATGTAGGAATGGGAGCCCCACTTGATCCTCCTCCTCCACGTGGCTAGTACAATTACTCTCAAGCTCATTAGTAAGTCCTCCATTTCGGGGACGAAGTCTATGATCTGATGCTATGTTCGAAGACTATCTTTCTTTTAGGTATGTATTAACTATAAGGGTGATCCCGGTTGTTTGGCTTGGCCCCCATTCTTATCTATGTAGTAGAAGTGTTATTGGACATATTATGTATTGAGCCTTGACTCTCTTGTTTTGGTGCTTATGTTATGAAAGTGTTCCTTTAGCTCTTTTTCCCCTATTTCTACTCTTATTATGTTGGTTAATTGCTTCCGCAACCAATGATATGTAATGATATGTTAAGAGTCTTGCATGGGGTCCCTTCGGGTTCCCAATATGCCGTGTCACGTCTAGGTCCTTGGCTTGGGTCGTGACAATTCGAGTTGGGTGAGATGGCATTTATAGGCTCAAATTTGGTTTTGGAGGCTATGGAAAAGATGAAGATGATTAGGGAAATGTTGAAGATGACTTAAAGTCATCAAAAGTTGTATTTGGATGTTAGGAAGAGGGATCTTGAGTTCCATGTCAGTGATGGGGTGTAGTGAAGGTTTCTCCTATGAAGGGTGTAATGATTTTTGATAAAAAAGGCAAGTTATATCTCCAGTATGTAGGTCCTTATAAGATAGTTGAGTGGATTGGAAATGTGGCCTTTAGGTTGGATTTGTCTTTGGATATGAGTTCTATCCACCCAACTTTCCATGTATCAATGTTAACAAAGTTGATTGGTGATCATAGTTCAATTGTGACTTTAGAAGGTGTTAAGTTTGAAGAGAACTTGACTTATGAAGAGGTTTTGGTTGTAATCTTGGATAGAGAAGTGAAATGGCTTCACAACAGGGATATGGATTCGTTAATGTGCTCTGAAGGAATCAACATATGGAGAGTGCTCCATGGGAAGTGGAATGGACATGGTGAGATGACATCCCTATTTTTTCCAATCTACTAAAGCCTAAGGTATTAGGTTCATCCCATTTTATGTGGTCCTACTTCTTTCACTCTTACGCTTTCATGACATGACGTGACATGCATATATGTGTACGAAAATGGTAAGATTGTGTTAGACAAGATTTTAATGATTTCATGATTTTCAAGTGATAAGTTATGCGTTATGTCTCCCATGTTAAAATGTTTCATGCTCAACTCAAGCCTTTCAAGCCATGTTCTAGCTCATTAAAGGATAAATGTTCCCAAGGGGGAGATAATGTAAGTATCGGACCTAAGAAGGCATTAATTATGCTTAAAAATGGGGTTTCTAATGTTATTACCCAAAGTACCTCTCCAGGGTAACCTCCACGAGCCATGGAGCCTGCCTTGGGGTGACCCTTGGCCATTTACGTGGCTTCTTGTGGCTTTTATAGAGGTTCAAGGCCAAGTGGCACTCCATAGAGCCTTTCATGGCTTGTGGTCCTCATCACTGGCTATGAAAGGGGATCCTAGGAGGTGCCCTTGCCTTCAAGACACTATTTTTTCTAATGTAGCCACATAGGCAGTTGTATGGACCGTACAACCCACCACTGACCGCAGTGGGTTCCCGTGGAAGAATCCTGTGGTAAATTTTTTCTAAGTATGGAAGTACCATCTCGGAAATTGGAATTTCTCACGAACTTTACAACGGACTGTGGTGGCTTTCACGGACCATGAAGCCTTCAGTGGAAACACACTTGGCCAAACTTTCTAAGTGATAAAGGGGGCTTCTCACAGAAACTTATATAGCCTGTATAAGGTTTCACGAGCCGTGGAACCAAAAGTGCAGGTGTCTGGAATTTTTTTCTTGTTCCATTTCGTTAAGGGCTCTATGGTAATTTGGTTCACTTCTAAGGCCTTTTATGACATTTATGTCAATCCTAAGACCCCTAAATTAGACCCCCACTTATTTATGACTATTCATTCTCATTCTATACACTTAGACTCTAAGAGATTCAATCTCCTAAGATTCTATTCATGCAAAGGTTTGAAGATCCAAGATAGGATTTCATGAGGGATTTCAATTCAAGTCCATTCCATCCTAATTCTTCTAGTTCTTCATGGTATGTTGGATTGATTCATGATTCCCTTCAAATTATGAAGACCAAAAAATCTATTTCTTCAATTTTATGATTTCTAAGTATGAATTGCAAATGGGTCTTTTAAATTAGTTTTAGTTTGTTGAATTTGAGCTATGAGTTGAACTTAATTATTGATTTTATGATGATTTAAGTCTTCTTATTATTATTTACATAGATTTTATGAAGAATTAAATATGCATATTCCTTTAATTTATGAATCTATGCATGGGTAAATTCAAGTATGTTTTAATTATTGATTTCTTCGTTGATTTCATATGATTTCTTCCTATTAAGATATTTTACTTATGAATTATAATTACCCATGTTATTTCTTCATTCCTCATGATATATGCATGCATGAACATAGTATTTTCATGAGATTTGTGATGTGGGTTATTACCCAATTATGATTATGACTATGATTTCAAGCAAGTATTGTTATGACATAATGTCTATGATATGACTATTAAACATTTATGTGTGAGGATTCACCAACATGTACAAGTACGAAGAGCTACTCTGATGCATGTATTCATGAATTGAAGTATAATTTAGCTTTTTAGCCTAAGTATGCATTATTATGAAGTATGTTTGGCTTTTAAGCCTAAGTATGCATTATTATGAAGTATGTTTGGCTTTTAAGCCTAAGTATGCATGAAGATAATTTGATAGACTTATTCTTTATTTTCAAACATGTATATATATATATATATATATATATATATATATATATTCCCGAGGGATGATCGCCTAACATCGAATGATATTGGAGATGGGGGCTTGACCTAAGGGGTCCTTAAGTAAAATCTCTCTTCTCATAACTACGTGATAGTGTAGGCTTACGTTTATGCCCCTTTAAGGAATGATGATGTTATGAAAATCCTTCTAAAAATGCTGGGCTGTAAGGAAGGTGATCATCACACTGAAAAAAGATTGGGTCATAAGGTGTGGTATGGGATACCTTTGGCAAGTAATCTACTCTCATCTGGTGGGAGGCTTTCACCAGGTGGATTCATGTATTCACTCGCATGGATTTGAGATGTCGGTTATGGTCCCATCCCCGTATGTTGAAGTATTATGGAATTCATGCATTATAGATTTAAGGCATATTGATATTATATTCTTTCCTATATACTTCCTTATATATTTGTGCCCTTATCATGTAACATTGATTGCAGGTTAATATGTTTATAACACTTGCATGCCCGCATACTTAGTACGTTCAAATGTACTAACACATACTTTTGCCTACACGATCTAACCATGTAGGGACCAGAGACTATCCTCATCCACCTCTTGACGGTTTGATTAGATTATGAGCTTGCTAGTGGTGAGTCCTTTACTCCAAGGACAAGATCCATCTTCTATCTACCTATTATGTTATACTCACTTATGTCTTTACTTTGAGGGTGAGCCCATGACTTTTCCTGGCCCCCGCCTATTCTATGAACTAGAGGCATTGTTAGAAATCATGTAAACTCTATATATGGGCTTGTTATGTGTGATGCTTATTGTTTATGGAGAATATTTTTATCTCTGTCTCATGATGTTGGTGCTATGATGATATGTTGAAATGTGGAAAGTCATAAGACCTTTTTATCCTTCTGGCACGAGTCATACATACCCGCCTATTAGTACTTAATTGCCATTTGTTACGTGAATTCATGCAACTCTCTTTCTTGATGACATCTTCATAGCTCGAGTCCAAAGCCCAATTTCCCTTAGAACTATGTGCTTATTATTTAATTACGTTCTTTCGACTGATGATGTTTTGTAAGGTCCCAGACTTTGTTAGGCTATAATGGTGCAAGGGATTTAGTTTTGGAGAGTTTTTGACCAAGGTGATACCTTCTGGGCACCTCTACAGGTCATGTGACTCACCACGGTCCATGTAGAGGAGCCTTAAGGTGACCTTTAGCCTTGTGTGTAGAGTGTTGGCCTTAAGTTGGAGTTCAAGACTAAGGTTTACACCACATGAACCCCACACAGTTCATATAGCTATTCACTGGCCGTATGGTGGCCCATATGAGTATCCTAGTCCTTGAAAAGAACATTTTGTCAAAGGCACTTCACACATGAACCCTTCACAGGCCGTATGGCACCTTCAGGGGTCATATGACCATCTGTATGGGTGTTGGTGGGAAACTTTTCTAGGTATGGAATCACTGTCTCAAAACTTTGTCTGTGAAAATTTGTCTAAGTGAAGCCTCATGGAAGGATACATGGTCCGTGTGCCTCTACACGGTCCGTGAGACCTCTCTATGGGACCCCCTGGCAACATTTTGAGTTCCATTTCATTAATGTTGTTCTTGTAATTTTTCCTGCTCCTAAAGGTCATTTATGACTTTCTAGCCTCTCCTAAGACTTTAAAATGACCTATAATCTTCTTCTCTAATTCAAATTCAATACAACACTTAAAATTTATTCAAACACCCTCATAAGAACTCCTCTCAAGTGAACTAGTGAAGGCTTAGCTTGGGGATTAAGGAACGACTCTCTTCTTCATCAAATTCTACTTGTTTATTCTTAGTTGACTAAGGTATTTGGGATTGATTCATGTTCTCTTTCAATCATGAAGACCCCAAACTTTTTTACATTTGATTTTACGAAATTGAGCTTACTTTAAATATGGGTCTTTTAGAATATTGTTTATTTGATTCGATTGAGATATAGGCTATGTTTAGTTGTTGTGTTCAAGTGATTTAATACCTAATATGATGAATTGCATGGATATTAAGTAACACCCCACAACTTACAATACCAGTACAATGCAAATAAAACATGTTATGGTTTGATCAAATTAGCGCCTATTTTCAAAAGTTCTCGAATTTCATGTTATAGGGGGATATGTGCGTCTAACACTTAAAAGGGTCAAGTGTATACATGTTTTGCGTCAAATTGAGGAGATCATGACCTTAAATGAAGTAATAGAATTGAGGTGCTTGTAGGACTTGGGAAGCTAGCAGGTGAGTCACCTACTTTCTTAGCTTAAATTTGCGAGCTAAATGGAGACGAGGCTCGACGTTGAATTTGTCCAAGTCCGATTATGAATGAAGTCCGTGTTAAGGATGTAACTTTAGCCCGTGTTTTAGCATCGTAAATGGAATTTATTTTCAACCAAGAAGTATAATAAAAGGGCCCAAGTCCACCACAACCCACTTAGCTAATTGGGCCCAAACTAAGTGAAGAGAAAGTTGAAAAATGGGAAGCCCAAGCCCATCAACTTGGAGACCCATTTAGGCTCAAGTGTAAGTGCCAAACTACTTCATAACCAACATATTAATATCTGGTATAATGTGGTCAAAAAGTCAAGAGAAAGGCAGCCAAATTAGGCCTTTAAAAAGGGGTTACAAGCAGTAAAATTCATTCATCTTAGACTTGGAAAATTTCAGCTTTCTCAAAATTTTATTGTTCTTATTTTTTAACCTAGCAAGCAGCCACAAGGTAACTTCTAGGATTCTTGTAGAATCCCTACACCTTGAAGGTAGTGGTAAGTAAGTAAGTTTACATATGTTATTAGTATGGTTTTCTTATGAAAAACAACAAGTATATGCTAGTATATTTGTGCTGGAAATTTGGGACAACATGTATTTAGAAAGTTGCTACACACTTGCCTTTTATTTTAGTGACTTATCTATGGTTTGTGGGTTGTATTATGAAGAGAAATTGATGTTATTAATATGGTTTGAGGTACAAATATTACCCTAAGTTTGCCGCCCTGATTTTGGTTTCATTTAACAAATGCATTTTATTGTGTTATCTTAAGAGTAATGTTGATTAGAACTTGTAGGCTGTTGGATGGAAGGTTATTGGATCACGTCCTCCATGACTTCTTAGGTGGTTTTCTAATACTATTTTAGTACTAGTTGTATATGTAAATGTTGTTGGAATAGTTTGGTTAGAGTTCGAATATGTTTGGAATTGTCGACGTCGAAATGTAGCGAAGGGAGGTAACGTTATGCTGTCCATTTGTAGGTTATGTAGAATTGTTATGTGTTGTGCTTTGGGGGCTGTTGTGAGAATGTTATGGTACTAAAATAGGCTTCACATGATGTGTACATGCGAATATATATTAGAAAAATATGATTAGGGGTGGAAAAGTTGAAAGAATACGCTCAGATTTATAAACACCCGCTTGCTACCCGTGTGTTATTTTTTTATGTGATTGGATTGCCATGATATATCTATTGGCTGCTAATGCTAATTTTATCCCCTACTATATTGTAGATAAATATTAGGAGGAAGGGAAGGTTATCCCAAGGTAGTAACGACGTCATACAACGAGGTATGTAAGGCTACTTGATTTCGTATTGTTTGGCATGAAACACAGATCCTTCCTTGGCAATAAAGGCACTTACCAACTCCGACACAACTGTTAACTATGTATACACTCTTTGACACGTTCATATATTTTTATACATATTCACCTTCAAATCTACATACATGCTTGGATACCAAGTTACATGGGTTCTTGTTGCTATCTAAAGTTCACGAGTTAGTTCATCTCATACACATTTCATTATTTGTGTAACGTACTCCTTTCATTGTCATATGGTATAGTATGATTATCTACATATCATATGCTATATATATAGTCCTACAACTCTAACATTATGACCAAGAAAAGAACCATCTCAAAGGTAATTGAAAGGTAAAATATATTATTTATTGATGGGTGGTAGCCCGAGGGGTGGAAGAATCACCTAGCCAGGGATGATCCTATCACTGGTGGTAGCCCAAGGGGTTAAGGAATAAACTAACCAGGGACGATTCCGATACAGTTTACCACTGATCAGTTGGTCATTTGTTACATGTTGTATATAGATTATACAGTAAAGGTAAAGTAATATAAAGAACATAAAGTGCATGATCCCAAGGCATAGCCAAGGGTGGTCTCTTATTTTACACCAATGCATGGTTTCATTTGAGTTGTTACTTCATGTACAGGATGTCATTCCTTACATATTCAGTACATTATCCCATACTGACGTCCCTTATGGGGGACCTGCATTTCATGTTGCTGGTACAGGTGCTAGGAGATCTCCCCAGTAGGAGTACAGGATATCTAGCTGCTGTTACCCAGCTCCAGGTTGCTTCGGAGCTTTTCATGTCTAGATCTTATATGTTTTTATTATACAATTAGCTGAGTCGGGGCCTGTTCCAACCCTTATCAGTCACTTTTCCTTATCTAGAGGCTTTATAGACTATGTAAATTAAAGTGTGGTCATATCTCATACCTTAAACACTGTGGCCCCAACGGCCTAGCCATATGCATTTTCTTTTGGCTTGTTATCACTGTTTAATTTCTTAAAGGCATGTGAAATGTAGAAATCCTTTACAATACATATAGAAAGCGCATAGATGCAGGTTAGTTCTCCCAGGCCTTATCGGCAACGGGTGCCAATCTGCCCTAACGGGACTTGGGACGTGACAGAAGTGGTATCAGAGCGGGTCGTCCTAGGGAGTCTACAAAGCCGTGTCTATGTAGAATCTTGTTTATCGA
>JAABOM020076289.1:0-34001 GCA_011800125.2 Solanum clarkiae | reverse complement strand
CACTCTCTTAGTTCGGCAATCCATGGTGGCATAACAAGAAGCTAACCAATCCATACCCATTATAACATCAAATTCCACCATTTTTAGCTCAATTAGGTCAGTCAATGTTTCACGGTTACGAACAGTTACTACACGGTCATAATAAACCCTTCTAGCCATAATAGATTCACCGGTTGTTATAGATACTTCAAATGGTTTGTTCAATAGTTTGGGTGTTCTCTTAAGCTTCCCAGCAACTAGCAGAGTGATGTATGATAGTGTAGAACCATGGTCAATTAATGCATATACATTATGTGAAAAGATGGACAATGTACCTGTGACCAATCGGGTGAAGCTTCCAAATTTTGCCGACTCCCCAGAGCATAAGTGCGATTTTGGACTCCGCTAGAGCTAGCTACGCCTCTAACACCACTACCACGACCTATAGGTGCTTGTTGACCCCTACCTAATGGAGGAACTGACAATGATGATGCAACAGCTGACCTAGTAGATTGTGCTATAACACCTATACGTCTCTTTGGACAATCTCTCATCATGTGCTTTGGCACATCACACCAATAACAAACATCTTTCCCAACACGACATATAAACGGATGACTCCTTCCACACTATTTACAAGGCTGCCTAGGAGTCATTGGTTGGC
Organism: Solanum clarkiae; assembly: GCA_011800125.2. NCBI lineage: Eukaryota > Viridiplantae > Streptophyta > Magnoliopsida > Solanales > Solanaceae > Solanum > Solanum clarkiae. The sequence continues at coordinate 33,358 of JAABOM020076289.1, read as the reverse complement.
CTGTCGAATATCCCATTGTTCGTATACCTTGTCCCTCACCTTGTTGACCAAACTGATTACTTCTAGACCCTTGAAGTTATGGTGGAGCACTGGCTGCAGAGTAGGAGGATGATGGCTTAGGCGGTCTATTAAAAAATCGAGGCCTAAGCTCACCTTGGGGTGGTGTAAACTGCTCTGTAGACCTAGCCCTCTTGGCCTGCCCGCTTTCCAACTCTTGTACCATTCTCCTTTGCCTTTGATCCTCCAATTTCTGTGCAAAAGCTTGCATTCTTGCTATATCCATGTCTTTGTTCAAGGAGGCAATGGTATAGTCTCTGACCAGATATGTATCCAATCTACCCACATATCGATAAACTCTATCTGCCATAGTAGCAACTACATTAGGAGCATACCTGGCCAGGGAATTAAATTGGACGCTATACTCCCTCGCGCTCATATTCCCTTGGTGGAGGTTCTAGAACTGATTTGCACGGGCCTCTCGGATCTCCAATGGCAAGTAATAGTCAAGAAAGGCCTCTTTGAACTACTTCTAGATAGTTGGAGGTGCATCGATACCCTTAGATTGCTTACAAGCTTCATACAACAATATGGCCACACCCAAAGTAAGAGAGAACACTGGGGCATTTGATAGTCGTGTTGAAACCTTGACAGAAGAAAAGTTATTTACCAAGTTTGACAAATGTGAATTTTGGTTAAAAGAAGTTGAATTTCTTGTGCATATGGTGTCAAATAATGGAAATAAATTGTATCCTAAGAAAGAAGTGATGAAAAATTGTCCTAGACCCTTGACTCTAATAGATATTAGGAGTTTCTTTAGCTTAATGGGATACTGCCAGAGACTTATTGAGGAATTTTCTTCTATTGCATCCCCTTCGACAAAGTTGACACAAAAGAAGGCAAAATTCATTTGGACCAACGAATGTGAAAAGAGCTTTACAATTTTAATGTACAAGTACATGTAACAACCCTCAGTTTAGGAGCCCTGAGTGTAGAAAAGTTGGTATGAAAAAAGACTGAGGACCTGGTTCATGAGACTATCTACAGCCCATAGACTTTTCTATGGCTCATAGAATGGTTACTGAGTATGGTTCAAACCATAAGGAAATTTGAATTTTTTAGTAAGTTAATCCACGACTTATAACATAAAATATTATACGGCTTGTATAAGGTCTTGTGAAAGGGTGTCAGATATGAGGTGAGAATTTGGCTACGTGTGGAAGGACTCAAACCCATAGCAATTAATATGTCCCATCTTGCTTTTTTGTATTTCCCAATTCAGAAAAGGCCATATTTCAGGATTCTCAGGTGAGCCATCCGACGTGAGGTCTATGACCCGTAAAACCATATACGACCCGTAGACTCGGTTTTGTAGATGGATTTTGGTAGTTTTAATTAAGGGACAGTTTGGTCATTTTCTATAATTTTATTCCTAAACTATGTCATTTGGGTCGGGACCTATATTTGTCTCAAGCCCTAAGAACACTCTTCATTCTCTCATTCTTCAACTTTGAAATTTCTAAGGCAAGAGCTTTCAAGAACAAGGCTAGGGTTTTTTCAAGTTTTTTCCTCAAGAATTTAAAATCGATTCTCTTCCAGTTTCCCCGAGTATGTGAGTTGATTTGTGGGTATCGTTTCATTCATACAGTTCCCTATTATGAATTTTTCCTTTTCTTTAAGTTCCTATGTTTTAATGTATGCTTATGATGATTTTATGGTTCCCATGCTATTATATGATGTTCTTAAAGTTTAATAACTATTTTATTAAGCAAATATATAGATATTTTTATGTGGGATGACTGATCCTAAGATGGGTTTTACTATGCTTTAGAATGGATGATTTCAATGTTAGTTTTAATGAAATTTCCCAAAGACTTATATAATTTATGATTGTTCTATGCATCAGTTAAGCCCACTCTATTTTCATGAAAGTGTTTTTTATGAATTATGACTATGAATAGGATATTTATGAAGAGCTTCAAAGTTAGAGTTTACTAAAGCTATGCATAAGATTGATTATTGCCCTAAATGATGACTCTCAAGTTTGAGCTACTCATATTGATTGCTACTTATGATTCTATGTTATGTCTAAAGATTTCGTGGGATGACTTAGCACCGAGAGGACTTGAGATTAGATTCATCCCTTTACTTGAGGCATGACCCCCTTAAAGCTAAATCTCAATGTCCCTTACTATGTGCCTATATAGGAGCCGTATAGGCTAGGCTAGTAGATCCATGTAGGCCCCAAAGTTATGAAAGATACTAAGTTTCAGATATCTACCTTGGCAAGTAGATTCTCCTTTTCCCAATGGAAGAAGTGCAATATCCTTTTTCCAAATGGAAGGAGTTCATTAAATTCCATGTTGTAGCTCACATGGTCTTACTGTTTGTTGTAGTCTATTTCCACAAGTTATATGATTTCGTGATACGTATTAAATTCATGTTTTAAAAGTGCATTGCCTCATATTGGTCTGAGCCATACTCCTTATGCATGTTTAATCCTATTTCATGTCTCACCATCTTTATGTACACTTGTATGTTATGTTTAATTATGATGGCATTACAGTTTCATTTATGTATTGCATAACACATACTTAATTTATTCAAACGAACTCACATATTTGCCTGCATGATTTAACCATGTAGGGACAGGTACTTCTCCACTGGCTCGTGGGTAGTATCCAACATTTAAGGCTAGCTCTACTATTGTGATGAGCCCTTAGATCGAGACTCTTCCACCCTATCATTCTATCTTGTATTTAGTTTAATTTTAAAGATGATGTTTTCTAGACCTTTTGAGGCACTTATTTCAGTATTGTATTGTCTAGACTTCTTTCTATTGATGGAGACTATATGTTATCGGTCCCATCAACTTATGATGTAGTTGATATGCATATGGACAAAGTAATAGTTTATTTATTTCCACTATTTTAATATTGCTTCATTGCCAAAAGCCCATAGCCCCTTTTCCCTTATGTTTTTTTCTGCATTATATCTTGTTTATAACCTATGAATGCTTGATATGCTTAGATGGCTTGGGTGAGGTGCCTTTGGGTACCTCATTCACTGTGTGATGACTAGGGGTTGTTACATTACATCCTCCTATTTTGCCTTTGTCGAAAGGAGTTGGAAGGGTTTGTTATCTATTTGATGCATCAAGGATTAGATTGGGGTGTATGTTGATGCAAAGTGGCAAAGTTATTGCCTATGATTCTAGGAAACGAAAGGTGCATGAGTGTAACTTCCTTACCCATGATCTTGACCCAGAGACTATAGTAATTTCCTTGAAGATATGGTGTTGCTATTTATAGGGTTTCATGTGGTTATCTTCACTGATCACAAACGTCTTAATTATGTGTTCACATTACGAGACTTCAACTTGATGCAAAGAAGGTTGTTGGAGCTCCTTAAAGAATATGATATGAGTGTGCATTTATCACTCAATCAAAGAAAATATCATTGCCGACACATTAAGTAGGGTATCCATGAGAGTTTTGCCCACCTCGATGATGGGAACAAAGAGTTGGCAAAGGATGTTCATAGATTGGTAAGATTGGGATTTAGGTTGGATGAAGTCGAATATGTAGGTATGATAGTTACAGATTGTTCCAAATCATCCAGAGATTAAATGGTCAAATCCAAGCAAAACCTTGATCCCGCCTTGGTCAAGTTGAAGGCATTGGTAAAAGAGGGAAATGTAGAGGTTTTCTCCCAAGAGGAAAATGGTGTCCTTATGTGCCAAATGTCCATGTGTTGAGGGACTTGATTTTGAAATCGGCTCATAATTCATTTTATTCCATTCACCTTTGTTCTACAAAGTTGTATAGGGATTTGACAAAGCATATTTATGGGGTGGTATGAAGAGAGACATTGCAAAGTTCGTGGCCGAACATCATAATTGTCAACAAGTCAAGGCCGAACATTAAAAGTCGAGTGGTCTATCCCAAGAGATTGAGATTCCCACGTGGAAGTGGAGAGAGATCAATATGGACTTCGTGATTGGGTTGCAAAAGACTAAGAGACACTTTGACTCCTTTTGAGTCATTGTTGATAGAATGATCAAGTCGACACATTTTTGCCGGTCAAGACAACCTCTTGTGGCACCCTCATAATTTAAATCACGTGTTTACTTTCAAAAGGGTATTTCTTTTGATAGCATCAATCCCTACTTCACAACTCTTTGACTCGAATTTGTGTCGTCAGAGGAATTGATTTTCTTGAATCATAAAGAAGGTAAAGGGGGTTTATCTTATAGTAATTTGGTTTAATTTTATGACAATTTATATATTTACAAGTCTTACTAAAAGGAACTAAAAGAGAAATTTGGGCAGCTGCCTTAGTTTACGTTTTAGTATTATATACCTTTACGTCTATAGATAAGTCAGTTCCAAGAGTCCAAGGAACCTTATAAACTACCTCATATCAGTATATTTCACTAAAAATCATGAAAAGAACAGGTTCCTTTGAAAAAAACTCTAGAAACCCGATATCTACCGGTAAGTGACTAAATTTTATTTTAAACGTGTGTAATGGTTAGTAATTTTGGAATATCTCATTATATAAAGCTGGAGTGCGCAAATATATTTTGAAAAAGCTAATTCACATACCCACAACTTCTATGTTTATTGGAAAATCTGAATTTTCTTGTATGGGACTAAAAAAAGGGACAAAACATAGTGAAAGTTCTAGCAAGTTTTTTCTCTGAGAAACCTTCTATGTACAACTATTAGTATTTTAGGCATATCTTGATGTATGAGTTGTATTTTGTGATGGTCCATAGTTCCATTCAATACTAAGACATGTATAAACAACGCTCTGCGTGTCTTGGGAACTTATTTGGTAGCTATAATTTAGAATAGTGGATGCAATTTAGGACAAGTTTAATCCAGATTCTTGACTTTGGAATCCTTTATATGCAAGTGTTAGTGTTTCGATGATAACTTTTCTCTGAATTGTATTGTGTGGTGATTTTTTATTATTTGCAACCTTAATTATATATCTACAAATTTCATGAAGACTGAAAAGACTAGTTCTGATATTTACTAGTTCAAATTTTAGTTATAACACAAGGTAGTCAAACTGTTTAGATGTGTGAATAACATAAACTAGGTCATTTTTGGTATCTGACTCTACGGGTCCTACCATCCATGAAGACACAACATGCATGCAACCATTTCATCCCTAGTATGACATCAAAATCCACTACGCCAACTCCAACAATCCACAAAGCAAGACCTAATGCAATACAAACCCGGATCAACACCTATGAACTTTCTAGTAATAATATAACAAACCAAGAGATAAACACCAAATATTCACATCACAACTTAGGGCACACAAGAAGCCCCACCATCAACTAAAAGAAGAGAGAAGAAATAGTGAAACTCGGATCCATCAAAATCAAAACCTTCTATTTACTTTTCTTCACATTCCTCTTTGAAGTGGCATGATCAACTAAAAGAGCAAAGAACATTCGTTAGAGGGGAAAGTCCTATCTCACTTCTAAAGCATGACATAGACCATGAAGAAGGGACACATTTCCTAAAACATCTCATAGCCTCCTACTCATAGTTGTGGTGCACAACACAACCATGAATAAGACTCTAATCAATATAGTGTGTTAAACTCTGAGGATCTAATAACCTAGTGCTCTGATACCATCTTTGTCACGACCCAAGCCTAGGGCCTAGACGTGACCGGCGAATGGGGAACCCGAAGGAACCCCAAACAAGCCTCATAGCATGTCGTTACACATCCTTGGTCACTGAACAATTAAATGACATTTGAAGAATGAAAATAAGGGAAAAGGGGACTAAGGGAGAACTTGTCATAACATAGAGTCAAGAGATAATAGAATCAACTCATGGTATAAATACATAGCTTTGTCCAACAATAACTCTACTACATAGATAAGGGCAGGGGCCAAGACATCAATCGGGCTCATCCCTCATAGTCATAAGTAAATGATAAAGTAAAGAGAATCTTAATACATAATGTGAGAGAATAGTCCTTGTCCCCGGAATGGAGGATTCACCAAAGGCTAACTTGAATAATCCATGCCACAAGAAGAATCAATAGGAGATCCGGTCCCTACATGGTACATGTAGGCAAGAGTATGCATTAGTACGTTTGAATGTACTAAGTACATGGGATATAATGCAACAATAGATAGGCATCATAATCCAAAATGCGTAACGATAGACAATAGGCATAATATAGCAATATGACATGTAAGATCAATACATAAGTAAAACATGCTTAAGTAAATCATGCTCATATAAGATATCATATGTAAAGAAGAGACCAAGATAGCTTTCTAACCTTGGTTGTTTGATGAAGATCACACCCAATCATCCTAGGTGGTAGGTATAAACCCCTCACATGGTTGATGTTGGTCACACCCCAATCATCCTAGGTGGTAAAGTATATACCCCTCACATGGTTGATGAGTACAAACCCCAACTCGGTTGATGATGGTCGCACCCCAATCATCCAAGATGGTAAAGTACTAACCTTTCACATGGTTGACGAGTAAAAACCCCCACCTCGATTGATGATTGTCACACCCCAATCATCCTAGGTTGTGAAGTACTAACCCCTCACATGGCTGATGAGTATAAACTCTCACCTCGGTTGAGTATGGTCTAATGCAACATTTTATATAGAATTTATGATGTACATAATCTCATTTCATCATTATATCGTCATGATATCATATCTTATGCTTTGGAACTTCAATTCCTCAAGAAACCATAACTGGACATTTTATCAAACACTTAGCAGGTGTACAATAGGGGTATAAGACCATGCAATTTAGAGATGAAATCATCCAGGAAAATTAGTGGTAAAACCTTTAATGAATACCTTGCAACACCCACAAGATATTCACATAAAATCCCTCATCAAACAACATTAGATCAAAGATTTGAAGCTCAAAACATGCTAAAACAATCATACTTTCATGAACTAAAACCACTATGCACTAAATATCTCAATATACAAGACCCACATGTAATATCAACTTTAAATCATGCAATATTAAGTAAAAGAGAGTTTAGGCACCGTGGATAGAAGTACCCAATGGTTCAACACTACATACCTTAGCTTTGGAGAGGTTCTAGAAGAAGACTTTAATGGAGACTTGAAGCTTGAGTGAAATCTATAATATTGGTCTTGAGTTTGGGACTTGAATTTAGGGCGAAATATGAGTCTAAATGTTTGAGTGAGTTTTGGGGAATGTTTATGATGATATGAGGGTGAAATAAGGCTAAGTATATGTATTCCCAAGTGCAAAAACCCTTAATCCCAAGACTTAAAAGTCGTGGATTGAAGACAAGAGAAAATAGGACCAAAACGGACTGCTCACTGGAAATTGCATTTTCTGCACGGGCGAGTTTTATGAAAATGGGCATAAATACTTCATCCATACTCGGAGTGAGGTGAAACAAAGTGATTTGGAAAGCTAATTCAAAGCGCTTTCAGTTGATAGGTCATGGATCACTCAATTCTATATCTGCTAATAGATATGTCCCTTCAAATTGGACCATCCTAAATAGTGTATTTTGCGATTTTAAGATTTTGATACGGTTGCTATAAAATTCAGGTTAGACCTATTTCCCACTCAATTTGACCCCCCAAACAAGAATATGAAGTCAGATTTTTGAAGTAACAAATGGAGTTTTAGATATATGGAAAACAAGATTCCGGGCACTTTTGAGGCATGTTTTGGGGAACTTTTTTTTTGGGTCGTTTCATTTTCTTGACTCACCCTCATCGTATCAAGTGTTCAACATAAAGGTATATCAAATAGCAAGAGTAGCACAGATAGCATCCTCGCACTTGAGGGCTCACCAAAGCTTATCTTTTGAAGTACCAAACTAGCCACGTGAAGGATGATCAAGAGGTGCTCCGGTCCCTACATGGTAATATCATGTAGGCATAGAGTATGTGTTAGTACGTTTGAATATACTATGTATGTAGGATGCAATGGAACAAGACGTAAGCCAATATAGTCAAAATGCATAATCATAAGCAATGGATAAGTATAATATCAATATGGCATACATGATCAATACTTGAAGTAAAACATGCTTGAAAATTATATAACTTGCACAGGGCGTATACATGTAGGAAGAGACCATAATCAACATAGACCAAGCAAACTACTACTAAAATCCAAGACATGTTACCCCCATGTAAGGTGATTGAGGTACGTCACCCCTCAACATGGAGATTGGGCATGTCACCCCCAACAAGGTGATTGAGATATGTCACCCCTCAACAAAGTGATTGGGCCTCTCTCTCCCCAACAATGTGATTGAGGTACATCACCCCTAACAAGGTGATTGGGCATGTCACCCCCCAACATTTCATAAAACCCCAACATAATTTATAATCATAATTCATAATAAGAGATACCCACAGATGATACAACTTGGAAACATGCAATTTTCATAAAAAGGAAGATTGGACTCCACGAGTGAAATGACCCAATGGATGAAACCCACATACCTCAAACTTTGATTTTCTTGAGATGAGATTGAAGAGAACTTAGAGCTTGAAGAGAATCCTTTAGTCCCTAGTTAAACTTGAAATCCTTGAAATTTGAAAGAAATATTTGATTAAATCTTGGAGATGTTTTTGTGAGAGTTTTGAGTGATATTGAGCTGCAAAATGACTAAGACTGGGTGTTTTCACGCATAAGTAGGCATCAGATTATGACCTCAACACCCTTGGCCAACACAGGAGAAATTAAGAAAAACTTGTACTGGTCCGCGTCCAGTCCACGACGAGGACCAAACATGCACCAAAAATTATACTGCTCCGCACCCCTGGCACGTCGCGGCCAGGGCACAGATGCTCTCTAAAAATCATAAATTAGCGAAATTGATCTTTTGCTACGGGTACTCCAAAATCTGGGTTATACCCATTTTCTACTCAAATTTTTACCCTAATCTAGAATATGAAGTCGAATTTTCGATATTAAAAATAGATTTTGAGATATATGAAAATTATGATTATGGGCATTTTCGCAGCACAATTTAGGGTGTTTCAAGTCTGTCACGACCCAGACTTAGGGCTTAGGAGTGACATGGAGAATGGGAACCCGAGGGTCCCCAAACAAGACTCAAAGAATCCATATTCATATCTTCAGTTTGGAAGCGTAGATGAATAGTAAACACATAGTTCTAAGTAATGGGAAAGTAAGGCCCACACTATGGGGATGTCATAGGGGAAAGTGAGTAACATGGGATCACATAGCACGTAGCACATAAATTCTAAGGGGTAGGTAAGTATGACTCACTCTATGAGGAGTAATTCGGGACTTAGGATCTTTCACATAATAACATATAAATATAACATAATACTCATAGCAAATCCTCATAAGAATAACCAATAGGTATCCGTAGGCATAATCTTAAAATACAAAACTTTGATATAACGTAAAGGATTTTACAAGATGTCCAACAATGCCTCTAGTCATGAGATAGGATGGGGCAAAGTTATACCCCAGGTTCACCCTAAAATGTAAATAACATACACAAAGCTCCACAGGTAGAGGAATGGTGGTTAGTCCGTGGAAGATAAGACTCACCACAATAAGTAAATATCAAGATCCAAGCTAGTTGTCATACAGTGAATGAAGGTAGTCCTTGGTCTCTACATAGTGAAATCATATAGGTAAAAGTATGCGTTAGTACGTTCGAATGTACTAAGTATGTGGCATGCAATGCATATGATTTACAAACCTGCATTCAATGTTAGATGACAAGTGCACATACTATAGAAAGAGATATATAGAAAGAGATAGTATATGATATGTTATGAAATTGGTGATGCATGAAATGCTTATATAAGAGGGGATGAGACCTGAATCGACATATAAAACCAAGTGAGCTATTATTGGAATCCCGATGTTATGCCCACACTGGATAAAAGGTCGTTTAGTTGCAAAAGGTAAACCACACTTCTCCTTATGGGCCTCCTATTTTATAGAAGTGACCTTCCTTATGGGTCTCCTATTTCGGATAAGATTTTCCCAACTTTACCATATCAAATCAATGTTGTAACCGCACCTTATGAGCCTTCCATTTTGGTGAGGGTTAACATATACATAATGCTGGCACATAGTTCAAGGAAAAGGAGATGGCCCTAGGGGATGGCCTTGATGCCCTAAATCGATCGGCACTTATTCATCATCCCACAAGAATGCATACATATAAATGCTTGCAAAAGAAATGCAAGTCAATTCAAATTATTTCAATGTATACTTGGGCTTAAAAGCCAAAAATCATTCATAATAATTCATGCTTGAGCTCAAATGCCAAATCATAATTCATATCATACTTTTCATGTATAGGAATAGCCCATGCACGATATCCAACTGAGGTGTAAACACACAACATGCTCAATGATCCAATATCATAGACATTTATGTGATCATATTCTTGTCATAATCATAATCTTATTAAAATCATATACATAAACATAGTTAGGTATAACCCACTTCATACTTTCATAAATCCAATGCTCATGAATGCATGTACTATGAATGATATGTGAATAGCAATAGGGAATATAGATTCAATCTAAAATCAACAACATAATATGAAATTCACGTAAATCCATAAGAAAAATCCACATTCAAGTCATAATATTGATTACCCATGCTTAGAATAACCTTTAAAGGGACAATGCACATTAAAATATTCATGATAATCACGTAATTTAACATATTAGGGATCAAATAAACCTAAATCATCAATAAAGCATAGCACACACTTTAATTGTATTTAATAATCAATAATATTCAAAACCCATATTTAAATTAAGCAAAATTTCATGAAATTCAAGTGAAAAGAGTTTAGGTCTTCTTGGTTGAAAGGGACCAAGAATTAATCCCACATACTATGGCTAACGAAGAAGATTCAAGAAGAAATTTGAAGAAGAATGAACCTTTCCTTGATTCTGAAGCTTAGATTCACAAGAGTCATTTGAGAGAGTTCTTATGAGTGACTTGAGAGAATTTTAAGCGTGAGGAATGAATTTGAATGCGAGAAACAAAGTATAGGTCATTTGAAAGTCTTTAGGTAACATAAAAGGCCACTAAAGACCCTTAGAATCAACCATAATTATGAAAATACCATTAATAGAAAGAGTTGAAAAACTAAAATTTTTGTCTCAAGGAGAGGTGGTACGGTTCGTGAGGCTCCATACAAACTATGCACTTGCCTCTGGTCTAGCACTTGAAAAAAATTGACTTGATGAAGGTCCGAAACAGTCATCCCATACTCAGAAAATTCAACATAGGCATCGATACCGAGGGTGGTACTGAATGTACCGAGCCATACACTCTGTGTACCTCCTCCATCCCATTCCACTTAGAAAATTTCCTTCACGATGAAGTTATGAGGTGATCCAATACTTAAAAAAGTTTCACTCCGGAGCCCATACGGAAGGTCGTACGAGTCGTATCACACCATAAGGATCGTATACTTGGTCGTACCACTTCACTTAGGCTCTAAACTATGGATTCTCAAGCCCAAGGCTACCATACGATCCGCCACACGGTCCGTATGGTCTTACATGGTCTGTGTCGAGTCCAAGTGTGATATGCCTTGTTTTTAAACTCCACACCAAGGCCCTCACACCCACATAAGGCCAAGGGCCACTTCAAGGAGGCTCTACACGGCCCATAAAGCACCACACAGACTGTGAAGGCTTCCATGAAGCGTCACCTTAGTCCAAAACTTTTCAGAACCAAATTTCCAAGCTCCAAAGAAGTCGTACAAAGTCTTTGTCCTTACAGCATCTCCCCCTTGGGAACATTCATCCTCGAATATGCTAGAACAAGGCTTGAAAGGCTTGACTCAGAACATGAAACATTAAAACATAAGATACCATGCATATTTCATCACTTGAAGGTCATAAAGTCATTAAAACTCATATCAAAATGTATTCAAATCATTCAAAACATCATAAAATCATTTTGGTGCACATGTATGCATGTCATGTCATGAAACTCAAGAGTGAAAAATTAGGACCACTTGGAAAAGCAAGAACCTAATACCTTAGGCTTGAGTAGATTGGAACAGATGGGGATATCATTGCAACATATCCAACTCCACCTTGTATGTAGTACTCTCCACATGTTGATTTCTCCAAAGTACCTTAACCGAAGCCACATCCTTGTCACAAACCCATCTCACTTGCTTATCCAAAATCTAAATCAGGACTTTCTCATAAGACAAAGTCTCCTCAACCTCAACACCTTCCAAAGGCACAATGATACTAGGATCACTAACCAACTTCCTTAATATAGACACATAGAAAATTGGGTGAATAGAACTCAAGTCTGGAGGCAAATCCAACATATAAGCCACATTTCAGATCTACTCAATAATTTCATAAGGACCTACATATTGGGGATTTGCTTGCCCCTCTTCCCAAAATGCTTCAGACTCTTCATAGGTGAGACTTTCACATACACCCAATCACCAACATAGAACTTAAGATCCCTCTTCCTAATATCCGAAAAAGACTTTTGGCAACTTTGGGACATCTTCAACCTCTCCCTACTCAACCTTACCTTTTTCATAGCCTCTAACACAAATCCAGGCCAATCAAAGCCATCTCTCCCAACTCAAACCAACCTACCGGATATCTTCATCTCCTACCATACAAAGCCTCAAACGGTGTCATACCAATGCTATCATGAAAGATATTATTATTAGCAAACTCAATGAGGAGAAGATGATCATCCCAATCCCCTTTTAATCCAAACATGCAAGTCCTCAACATGCCCTCCAAAGTTTGAATTGTCCTCCTGGCTTCCCTATCGATTTGAGGATGGAAGGCGATGCTCAACTTCACATTAGTACCAAGTCCTCTTTGAAACGACCTATAAAAGTGAGACGTAAATTAGGTGCCACGATTTGATATGATAGACCTAGTCATACCATGCAACCTCACCAACTCTTAGATGTACAACCTTGGATAATCTTCGGCACTAAAGGTAGCCTTGACCGTAGAAAATGAGCCAACTTAGTCATCTGGTCAACAATAACCTAAATTGAGTCAAATTGTCTTCGACTCCAAGGTAAGCCAACCACAAAATCAATATTCACATTTTCCCACTTCCAAGTAGGAAATTCAATGTCTTGAACCAAACAATTGGGCCTTTGGTGCTCTACCTTCACTTGTTGACAATTAGGGCAGTCGGATACAAACTTGGCTATATCCTTCTTCATTTCATCCACCCATACTCTTCCCTCAAATCCCAATACATCTTAGTAGATCCTACAAGAATAGTGTAATGAGGAGTTATGGGCTTCACTCATGATCACCCTCCTAAGATCATTCACATTCGGAATGCAAAAACAATCTTGATACTGATGCACAACATCTCCCCCCGGCAGAAAACCTCTATCCTTTTTTCAGAAACCAATTTCTTCAACTCAATCAATGATGAATCTAGGTTTTACTTAACAACCACAGAATATTCGGCCCCATTATGAACGTGAATACCACAATCATTAGAGTTGGCCAACCTAACACCCAATCTAGCCAAATGGTGAGCATCCCTTGCCAACGCCTTCTTTCCCTCATCAACATGAGCCACACATCCCATAGATAGCCTACTAAGAGAATCAGCTATAACATTTGCCTTGCCGGGGTGATATTGTACACTCATGTCATAGTTCTTAAGGAGTTCCAACTATCTCCTTTGCCTCAAGTTAAGATCCCTTTGAGTGAACACATATTGCAAACTTTTGTGATCGGTGCAAATATCAACATGCACCCCATACAAATAGTGTCTCTAAATCTTCAAGGCAAATACCATCGTTGTAAACTCAAGATCATAAGTCGAGTAGTTACGCTCATGCACCTTCAATTGCCTTGATGCGTAAGCTATCACCTTACCATGTTGCATAAGTGATCAACTTAACCCAATCCGAGAAGCATCAAAATGCACCACAAACCCATCTAAACCATCCAATAAGGTCAATAAAGGAGCCGATGTAAGTCGATCCTTCAAGGTTTGAAAACTCTTCTCACATTTATCCGACCATACAAACTTAGCCTTCTTTTGGGTCAACTTAGTAAATTGAGATGAAATAGATGAGAACCCTTCAAAAACCTTCTATATATCTGACGGAGTCAATGGTCTAGGCCAACTCTTCACAGCCTTAGACTTCTTCAAGTCAACCTTAATACTCAGTAGAAACTACATGACAAAGCTACCATACCCTACCAAAACTCATATTTTCTGAACTTAGCATACAAATTCTTCCCCCTCAAAGTTTGAAGAACCAACCTCAAATAATCCATATGCTCCTGCTGACTTAGGGAATAAATAAGGATCTCATCAATGAAGATAACTATAACACTACCAACTCAACACTCTCTTCAGAAGTGACTCCCATAAAAATCAACACCTTGGTGAGCTTATCAATGAAATCTTGAGCATCCTTATTAGCTTTGACCCATAGAAGTCTAAAGGTTCATCCAAGTGAAATCTCACACCCTAGAAGCTAGAGTGAGATCCCGAGGAAGATTGGCCTGCCTAGTCTAAGAAGTCACCACTTGGTAAAGTATAGCAAAGGGTGTATGGAATTCACCATTTGAGATAGGCTCTTTTATAGGCCCTTGGGGAACTTGATCCTCACAAGCTAAGGCCAGTCTCGATAGGGGAGCTCTTCATGGAGGAATCTGCGGTAATGTAGCAATGACACCATTAGGATAAGGAAACCATAATACATGGTCTAAGCATGACATAAGACATGAAGAAGTGAGAAATTTCCTAGAACGTCATCATAGCCTCCCAATTAAAGGCATGGTACACTTCACACCCATGAATAAAACTCTACTCGACACTGCATGTTGGACTTCAAGGATCATTTACAAACATAGTGATCTGGTACCAAGCTTGTCACGACACCGACCTAGGGCCTAAGAGTGACATCACGAATAGGAACTCGAGGGTCCTCAAACAAGCCTCAAATATCAATATTCACATCATCGGTTTGGAAGCTTATACAAATAGTAAACACATAGTTCTAAGGAAAGCGAAAGTAGGACTCGCGCTATGGGCGTATCATACGGAAAAGGGAATAACATGTGTTGACATAGCATGTAGCACATGAATTCTAAGGTGTGGGTAAGTATGACTCACTCTATGAGGGAAATTCGTGACTTAGAATCTGTCATATTATCACATATAAACATATCATAATACTCATAGCGAATCCTCATAAAAATAACCAATAAGTGACAATATCTATAAGCATAATCTCCAAATACAACATTAGCGTATAACATAAACGAGTTTACAAGATATCCAATGATACCATTAGTCATAAGATAGGACGGGGGCCAAGACATAGCCCGGGCTCACCCTCAAATGTGAATAACATAAACAAAAGCTCCATAGGCAAAGGAAATGTGGTTAGTGCTTGGAAGATATGATTCACCACAACAAGAAAATCCGAAGATCCAAGCCAACTGTTGTACGACGGATGAAGGTAGTCCTCGTTCCCTACATGGAGAGAACATGTATATAAAATTATGTGTTAGTAATTTTGAATGTACTAAGTATACGAGCATGCAATATGACTTATCAAACCTACATTCAATGTTGGATAACAAGGGCACATACTATAGCAAGAGATATATTATATGATATGCCATGAAATCCATAATGCATGAAATGCTTAATACTTATATAAGAGAGGATGAGACCTCAATCGACATATAAGACCAAGCAAGCTATTACTTCAGATCCCGATGTTATCCCCACACTGGAGAAGAGGTGGTGTACTTGCCAAAGGTAAACCACACTTCTCCTTACGGGCCTCTCATTTCAGGGAAGTGACCTTCCTTATGGCTCTCCTATTCCGGGTAGGATTTTCACAATTTTATCATATCAAATCAATGTTGTAACCGCACCTTACAAGCCTCCCATTTCAGTGAAGGTTACCATATACATATTCCTATGTTGGCACATAGTTCAAGGAAAGGGAGAGGGTCCTTGCGGATAACACTAATGCCCCAAATCCATCGATGCTAATTCATCATCCTACAAGAATATATATACGTATACATTCTTGCAAAAGAGATGCAAGTCATCACAAATTATTTCAATGCATACTTGGGCTTAAAAGCCAAATATTATTCCTAATAATTCATAGTTGAGCTCAAAGGCCAAATCATTATTCATATCATACTTTTCATGCATAGCAATAGCCCATTCACAATATCCAAATGATGTTTAAACACCCAACATGCTCAATGAGCCAATATCATAGACATTTATGCGATCACATTTTTGTCATAAGCGTAATCTTATCAAAATCATTTACATAAAAATAGTTGGGCTTAACCCATTTCATAATTTCATAAATCCAATATTCATGAATGTATGTGCTATGAATGATATGTAAATAGCAATGGGTAATATAGATTCAATCTAAAATCAACAATATAATATGAAATTCAAGTAAATCCATAAGAAAATTCCACATTCAAGTCATAATATTGATTACTCATGCTTAAAATAACCTTTAAAGGGACAATGCATATTCACACATTCAAAATAATCATTTAACATATTAGGGCTTAAATCTACTTAAAATCATCAATAAAGTATAGACCCAGTTCAATTGAATTTAATAATCATCAATATTTAAAACCC
The DNA here is from genome assembly GCA_011800125.2 of Solanum clarkiae. Taxonomy (NCBI): domain Eukaryota; kingdom Viridiplantae; phylum Streptophyta; class Magnoliopsida; order Solanales; family Solanaceae; genus Solanum; species Solanum clarkiae. The sequence continues at coordinate 16,668 of JAABOM020076289.1, read as the reverse complement.
ATATTTAAAGTAAGTGAAATTTCATGAAATTCAAGTGAAAAGAGTTTGAGTCTTCTTGGTTGAAAGGGACCAAGAATCAATCCTACATGCCTCTTAGCTAATGAAGAAGATTCAAAAAGAAATTTGAAGAAGAATGAGTCTTTCCTTGATTCCCAAGCTTAGATTTACAAGAGTCCTTTGAGAGAGTTCTTAGGAGTGACTTGAGAGAATTTTAAGTGTGAGGAATGAATTTGAATGAGAAAAATAACGTATAGGTCATTTGAAGGTCTTTAGGTAGCACAAAAGGTCACAAAACACCCTTAGAATCAACCATAATTACAAAAATGTCATTAATAATGTCACGATATGAGCCTTGGGCGTAGATGTGACACAACGAATGGGAAAGCAAAGGGACCCCAAAGAAGCCTCTTAGTATATTATTTACACATTCTTGGTCGCGGAAGCAATTAAACAACAACAAGATAGAGTAAATAAGGGTTAAAGGACTAATATAAGTCTTTAATAGCGTAAATCATCAGAGTCAAAGCTCAAAAGCATAATTACATAATTTGTCCAATAACACCTCTAAATATGGAATTGAGCGGGGGCCATGACACTTTCCAGGCTCACCCTCATAGTCATAAACATCTAATCAAAGAAAAGAGCCTTTACATAACAAAAGATTAATAGTTATTGTACTTAGAGTTGAGGACTCACCACACTTGCTTCAAGAGATAGTACTAGCCACGTGGAGGAGGAAGATGATCAAATGGAGTTCCAACTTCCCACACCATCCTGTAGGCATATAGTATGCGTTAGTACGTTTGAATATAGTAAGTATGTAGGATGCGATGCAATTAAGAGAAAGACAACATAGTAAAAATGATATACATAGGCAACAGGAAGTACTATAATAATAGGGTATGTATGATCAATGCTCAAAGTAAAACATGCTTGTATAGAACATATTACATGTATAAGAAGATACCATCATCAAAGACCAAGCACCTAATACTTGGAATCCAAGGCCTAGCACCCCTTTGGAAGGTGATTGAGGTATCTACCCCACTATTGGTAGTACGAGCCTAGCTCTGCCCCACTATTGGTAGTACGGGCCTAGCACCACCCTAACAAGGTGATCAAGGTATATACCCTTCAACATGGTAGTACGGGCCTATAAGGTGGTCAAGGTATATACCGCTCAATGTGGTAGTACGAGCCTAGCACCCCCCGACAAGGTGGTTAAGGTATCTACCCCTCAACATGGTAGTACGGGCCTAGCACCCCCCGACAAGGTAATTGAGGCATAGCACCCCCTCAACAATGTGTGTTCACTTGCAACACTATAGATAATTTTTATGAAATCAACACATACGTACATTCCTTTCATCATCATAAAGTCACCTAGCTCATAAGCCATGCAATAGACCTTCATTAACTCAAGAAACCTTAAATGTATCAAATACTTGACGGGTGTGTAATGCTAGTTCAAAATCATGCAATTCAAGAGTGAAATCATGTGAGAAAACATAGTGTAAATCCACCCACTAACACTTGGTAATACTGTCATACAAGATACATTAGAACCCTTCATCAAATCTCATCATAGATCATAAATCCATAGATCAAAACATGCTTAACAATCAATATTTTATGACCCTAAACATAATTTATAGTCAAATTCATAATAAGAAGTACCAATCGATAAATCAACCTGAAAACATGTAGTTTGCATAAAAAGGATCGTTGGGCACCATGGGTGAAAGGAACCAATGGTTGAAACCCACATACCTCAACTCTAGAGATTTTCTTGATGAAGATTTAAATGAGATCTTTAAGCTTGATTGAATTTCCTGAGATACAAAATGAGTTTGGGACACTTGATTTAGAATGGGATATTTGGCTAAGTATTAGAGAGGATTTTGGGGAATGTCTTGAATGATATGAGGTTGAAAAATGACTAAATATAGGTGTTTTTACGTATGAGGAGGCTTAGGCCCCAAGGCCTTGGACCTAAATAAGAAAACTTGCAGCAAAATACACTGCTCCGCGTCGCGGAGCCAACGCGGACTGCCACTAAAAATTGAAGTTTTTAGAAAACACAATTTTGCTACGGTTACTCTAAAATTGGGGTAAGACCCATTTACCATTCCATTTTGCCTCCTCATCACGAATATGAAGTCGAATTTTTGATATCACATACGAATTTTGAGATATATGTAAATTATAAATTTGGGCATTTCCGAGGCACATTTTCGGGCACCTTTTGGGGCATTCAAATGAAATGAGTTGAAAAACTTAAATTGTCATCTCAAGGAGAGGTGTATGGTCCATGAGGCTCTATACAAACTATACACTTGCCCGTGTCCAACATTTAGAAAAATTTCACTTGATGAAGGTCCGAAATGGTAATCCCATACTTAGAAAAATTCAAGATAGGCATCCATACAGAGGGTGGTATAGACCGTACCAAGCCACACCGTCCGGGTGCCTCATCTGTCCCACTCCACTTCGAAAAACTTCTTCAGGATAAAGTTCCGAGGTAGTGATCTAATACTTAGAAAAATTTCACTTTGGATCCAATACAGAAGGCCATACAGGCCGTACCACTCCATACGGACCATATACTTGGCTATAGCACATAACTTAGGCTCAAAGCTACGCGGTCTCAAGCGTAAGGCTGTTACATGGTCCATATAGTCTAACACAGTCTGTGTAGATTCTAAGTGTTGTATGCCTTGGTCTTAAACTCCATACTAAGGCCCTCACACCCCACCATAAGGGGCCAAGGGCCACTTCAAGGAGGCTCCACATGGTTCGTAAATCACCACACAGACTGTGAAGGCTTCCATGAAGCGTCAACTTAGTCCAAAACTTTTTAGAACCAAATTTCCAAGCTCCAAAGAAGTCATACAAAGTCCGGGTACTTACAAAGTCATCTATCCTGAAAAGTGGGTATTTGTTCTTTATGGTCACCTTGTTCAATTGCCAATAATCTATGCACATAGGAAGTGACCCATCCTTCTTCATCACAAACAACACAGATGAACCCTATGGAGAACGATTGGTTTATTGAAACCCTTCTCCAACAAATCGTTCAATTTCTCTTTTAACTCACTTAACTTTGCCAGGGCCATAAAAAATGGAGAAACTGAGATAGGTTGGATACTGATAAGAACATCTATGCCAAAATTTGTTTCCCTTATAGGTGGAACATCGGGCAATTTATCAGAAAAGACATCGTGGAACTCATTGACAACAAAAATTGATATAAGAGAAGGAACCACAAAAGTGACATACTTAACGCTTACTAGGTGATAAATGCCCCCCTTAGAAATCTTCTGCTCGACTTTATGATAGAAGACAAATTGACCCATACGTATAGAGTTACTACCCTCTCTGTAACGCCCCAAAAAGTTCCCAAAAATGTGCCTCGGAAATGACCATAATTGAAATTTTCATATATATCAAAATTCGTCCGTGATATCAAAAATTAGACTTCATATTCATAATTAGGGGCAAAATTAAGTGGAAAATGGGTATAACCCCAATTTTAGAGCAACAGTATCAAAATTTCATTTTAGAAAATAATTCTTATCCAATGTTGATCCGTGCCCAAGGCGCGAACCGCCAGGGGTACAAAGATATGTATTTTGTTGCCCGTTTCACTATTTTGGCCTAAGGCTTTGGGGTCTTGGGCCCGTGCCCTCTTATGGCGTAAAAATACCTATACTTAGCCATTTTTCAACTCTATATCACTCAAGACACCCCCAAAACCTCTATAACACTTAGCCAAATATTTCATCCAAATGTAAGTGTCCCAAACTCATTTTCATATCTCAAGAACTTCTTTAAGGCTTCAAGTTATCATTTAAATCTTCATCAAGGGAATCCCCAAATTTAAGGTATGTGGGTTCAACCACTGGGTCCTTTCATCCGTGGTGCCCAACCCTTTTTACGTAAATTGCATGTTTTCAAGTTGGATTATCTATTGGTATCTCTTATTATGAAGTTTGATTAAAAACTATGTTGGGGTTTCATAAAATGTTGATTGTTTATACATGTTTCGAGCTATGAAGCTATAATCTATTATGAGATTTGATGAGGTGTTTCAATCTATCCTGCATGAGGGTTTTACTATGTGTTGGTGGGATGATTTACCTTGAGTTTTCTCACATGTTTTCACTCTTAAATTGCATGATTTTGAACTAATATTACACACCCGCCAAGCTTTTTATAAATTGTCTAGTCAAGGGTTCTTGAGTTATTGATGATCTATTGTATGACTTATGAATCAAGTGACATTATGATGATGAAAAGAATGTATGTACATGTCGAATCAATGAAAAGTATTTGTAGTATTGCAAGTTGAACACACTATGATGGGGGGTGGTATACCCATCTACCTTGTTGAGAGGTATGTACCTTGACCAGTATTATGGGGGTGGTATGCCTATCTACCTTGTCGAGAGGTATGTACCTTGACCACTATTATGGGGGTGGTATGCCCATCTACCTTGTTGAGGGGTATGTACCTTGACCACTATGATAGGGGTGGTACACCTATCTACCTTGTTGAGGGGTATGTACCTTGACCACTATTATGAGGGTAGTATGCCTATATACCTTGTTGAGGGGTATGTACCTCAATCACTTTCCAAGGGGGTGGCATGCCGTGGAGTTCAAGTAAAGGTTACATGGGCTATGTGGATATGGTCTCTTCGTTCACATGTATTATGTTATATATAAACATATGATTTACGAGCATGTTTTACGCCAAGCATTGGACATGCATGTCATGTTGTTATTATACTTATTCCTTGCTTACGATTATGCATTTTGACTATGTTGCTTATGTCTTGTTGCATTGCATCCTACATACTTAGTACATTCAAACGTATTAACGCATACTCTATGCCTACATGATATTACCTTGTAGGAACCGAAGCCCCTCACGATCATCCTCCATGTGGGTTATTTTGGCATCTTGAAGATAAGCTTTGGTGAGTCCTCAAGTTCGGGGACACTAGCTATGCTACTCTTGCTTTGTTTACTCTTTATGTTAAACTCTTGATATTGTGAGGGTGAGCCCGGAGAGTGTCTTTGCCACAGCTCAAATCTATGTTTAGAGGTGTTGTTAGAACAAATAATGCACATATCCCTTTAGCTTTGACTCTTTCATGTTTTATGCTATCCAAGATTTTCCTTAGTTCCATTATCCCTATTTTTACACTCTTGTTGTTGTTTAATTTCTTCCATGACCAAGGATGTGTAAATGATATGATAAGAGGCTTTTTTCAGGTCCCTTCAGGTTCTCATTCACCATGTCACGTCTAGGCCCTAGGCTTGGGTCGTTAAAAAACATGGTATCAGAGCTCTAAATTGTTTATGGTCCTCAAAATCTAACACATCGGATCAATTAGAGTCTTATTCATGGATGTGAAGTGCACTATAACTACGAGTAAGAGGCTATGAGGTGTTTTACGAAATGTTTCCCTTTTTCGTGCTTTATTTTGTGCTTTAGCAGTAAGATAAGGCTTTCATCTAACAAATGTTCTTTGCTTTTCTAGATCATGCCAATTCCAAGAGGAAGAAGAGCCCGTACTCCCAAGGAAGAACTGGCCGCTCCCGCTCCTCAAGATGGGGGAGTGGCCCATGAAGAGTTTCGGGAAGCCATTACCACGTTGGCCCATGCCATGACTAATCAAATTAACCAAGGGGCCCAGCCCCTCATACTCCTATTCCGGCCTCTAGGGTGAGGGATTTTACTAGAACGAACCCATCGGAGTTCTATGGTTCTAAAGTGGATGAGGATCCTCAAGAATTTATTGATGAAGTGTATAAAGTGTTGTCCATTATATGGGTTAGATTGGAGGAGAAAGCGGATTTGGCGGCCTACCAACTCGGTGGCCCAGATATGGCTTACCCAATGGAACGTGGAGAAGGGAAATATTAATGTTATCCTTTGGGAAGAGTTCAAGGCGGCATTTCTCAACCAGTTCTTCCATCTTGAGGTAAGTGAGGCCAAAAGAATGATATTTATGAATCTAAAGCAAAGATCTATGAGTGTGAGGGAGTATTCCCTCAAGTTCAATCAACTTAAAAAGTATGCTCCACAATTAGTGGCCAAACCAAGGTCTAGGATGAAGAAATTTATGTTGGGTATGTCCAACTTGGTGAATGAGGAGTGTTGCACTGTCATGTTGATAGGTGATATGGATTTGTCCCACCTCATGACTTATGTTGAACAACTAGAGGGGAAAAGTTGAGAAAGAGAAGGAGTGGTGAGGCCAAGAGGGCCTGTCTTCAAGGTGGATTCCAAAATTCTAAGGATGGTCGGTTTCCTCAAGTCTCCAAGTTCCAAGTCCAAGGGTCTTCCAATGCTCCTAATATAAGGTTTACCAATGACTACCCTAAATGCCGAGGTTGTGGTAGGAGCCACAATGGCCTATGTTTGAAAAATGCTAATGCTTGCTATGGTTGTGGTGAAGTGGGTCATAAGGTGATTGATTGTCCATATGCACAAAACAAAGGTAGAGATGGTTGTCCACAAGGCCAAGGTTCAAATGCGAGTCCAAAGGGAAGAGGATGCCAATAAGGGGGCTACTCCAATGCAAAATAGGTTCTATGATTTTCAAGGGAGACAATGGGTGAATGAGATGCCCGATGTCGCCACCGGTATGTTAAAGGTTTTTGATTTTGATGTCTATGCTTTGATTGACCAGGTTCCACTCTTTCTTCTATTACTCCTTTTGTTGCCAAAAAGCTCCATGTTAAACTTGAATCATTGTGTGAGCCTTATGAAGTGTCTACTCCCATTGGTGCATCCATTATTGCTAGAAGGGTCTATAGAAATTGTGTCATTTTCAGTCTGGATAAAATATTGCCTTATGATTTTGTTGAGTTGGATATGGTGGATTTTGATGTCATTCTTTGGATGGATTGGTTGCATGCATAATATGCCTCCATTAATTGTAGAATCCATAGGGTCAAGTTTCAATTCCCTAATGAACCCATCCTTAAGTGGAAGAGTCAAGATGTGGTGGTCAAGAGTAGGTTTATTTCTTGCATTAAAGCCCAAAAGTTGATTTCTAAGGGGTATCTCTATCATCTTGTGAGGGTTAGGGATGTTGAGTCCAAATTCCTTCCCATAGAGTTTGTTTTGGTGGTTAATGAATTGCTTGATGTCTTTCCCGATGAGCTTCCCAGTATTCCTCCCAAAAGGAAAATAGATTTTAGCATAAACCTCCTTCCCAATATTCAACCCATTTCTATTCCCCCTTACCATATGGCCACGGTGGAGTTAAATGAGTTGAAAGAGCAATTGTGGGATTTGTCGGAGAAGGGTTTATTAGGCCTAGCCTATCACCTTGGGGTGCACCAGTGTTATTTGTGAAGAAGAAGGATCGTTCCCTTAGAATGTGCATTGATTACCGTCAACTTAATATGGTCACCATAAAGAATAAGTACTCTCTAACAAGGATTGGTGATCATTTTGACCAACTTCAAGGGGCTAGTCACTTCTCTAAGATTGATCATCGGTTCGGGTATCAACAAGTGAAAGTGAGGGAGTCTGACATTCCCAAGATGGCTTTTTGGACTAGGCATGGGCACTTTGAGTTTGTAGTTATGTCCTTTGGGTTGACTAATGCACCGACTATGTTCATGGATCTTATGAATAGTGTCTTTAAACCCTACCTTGATTTGTTTGTGGTGATTGTTATTGATGATATCTTGATCTATTCCCATATTGAGGAAGAGCATGTGGATCACTTGAGGATGGTATTGCAAACATTGAGTGAGGAGAAGTTGTATACCAAATATGAATATGAGCTTTAGTTGAAAGAGGTTGCTTTCCTAGGTCATGTGGTGTCGGGTGATGGTATTAAGGTGGATCCTAAAATGATGGAAATAATTAGAAATTGGCCTAGACCTTTGACTACATCCAATATCAAAAGTTTCTTGGGTTTGGGGGGTTATTACCAGAGGTTTGTCAGTGGGTTCACTTCTATTGCTTATCCCATGTCTAAGTTGACCCAAAAGAATGAAAATTTGTGTGGACCAATAAGTGTGAAAAGAGTACTCAAACTTTGAAGGATAATCTTGTTTCCACTTCTATCTTGCCTCTACCGGAAGGGTTAGAAGGGTTTGTTGTGTAGTGTGATGCCTCCAGAATTGGTTTGGGTTGTGTTTTGATGTAAAATGGTAAGGTTATAGCTAATGCCTCTAGGCAACATAAGGTGCATGAAAAGAATTATCCTACCCATGATCTTGAATTGGCCGCCGTGGTATTTTCTTTAAAAATTTGGCATCATTACTTGTATGGGGTTCATGTGGATGTATTCACCGATCATAAAAGTCTTCAATATGTGTTCACTCAAAAAAGATCTCGACTTGAGACAAAGAAGGTGGTTAGATCTTCTTAAGGATTATGATATGAGTGTGCATTATCACCCCGGTAAAGCTAATGTTGTGGCTGATGCTCTAAGTAGGGTGTCAATGGGTAGCCTAGCTCATGTTGATATTGGTGGCAAAGAGGTGGCTAGAGAGGTCCATAGATTAGCTAGATTGGTGCTTAGGTTGGAAGAGTTGATAATCATGGTGTAGTGGTTGTTGATGGTTCTAAATCTTCATTGATTAAGGAGGTGAAGGCAAGGCAAGATCTTGACCCCACCTTGTTAGAGTTGAAGGCCTTGGTGAGAGATTGTAAGGTGGAGGTTTTCTACCAAGGGGGAGATGGTGCCTTTGGGTACCAAGGTAGGTTGTGCGTGCCTAATGTTGATGACTTGAGAAAGAAGATTTTAGATGAGGCTCAATTCTTCCTATTCTATTCACCTTGGTTCTGCAAAGATGTATAGAAATTCGAGGGAAGTGTTTTGGTGGTGTGCTATAAAGAGAGATATTGCTAAGTTTATATTCGATTATCATAATTGCCAACAAGTGAAAGATGAGCATCAAAGGCCGGGTTGCCTAGCCCAAGATATATAGATACCTACTTGGAATTTGAAGGAAATTAACATGGATTTTTTGGTTGGGTTGCCTAAGACTAGAAAACATTTTTTCCATTTGGGTTGTGGTTGATAGAATAGCAAAGTCGGCTCATTTCCTACTTGTCAAAACTACTTATGGTGACAAAGATTATGCCAAATTGTATATTCATGAGTTGGTTACATTGTATGGGGTGACTTTGTCTATCATTTCTGATCGTGGTGCTCAATTTTCTTCTTACTTTTGGAGGTGCTTCCCAAGAGGAGTTGGTACCAAGGTAAACCTTAGTATGACCTTTCACCCTCAAACGGATGGTCAACCCGAAAGAATTATCCAAACTCTTGAGGATATGCTTAGAGCTTGTGCTTTTGAGTTTAAGGGTAGTTGTAATGAACATCTTCTACTCATTGAGTTTGCTTACAACAATAGTTATCATTCAAGTATTTGTATGGCTCCTTTTGAGGCTCTCTATGGTAGACATTGTAGGTCATCGGTTGGATGGTTTGAGCTGGTGGAGATGGATATGTTAGGTCTTGGTTTTGTTTTGGAGGCCGTGGGGAAGGTGAGGTTGATAAGAAAAAGATTGAGAACAGCCCAAAGTAGACAAAAATCCCATGCCAGTGTGAGGAGAAAGGATCTTGAATTTAAGGTTGGTGATTGGGTCTATTTGAAGGTATCACCCATGAAGATTGTGGTTCGTTTTGGTAAAAATGGTAAATTGAGTCCAAGATTTTTGGGTCCTTATAGAGTGTTGAGGAGGATCGGTAAGGTGGCCTATGAGTTGGAGTTTCCCAATGATATGATTATGGTTCATCCATTCTTCCATGTGTCTATGTTGAGGAAGCGTGTGGGTGACCCAAGTGCTATTGAGCCTTTAGATGTTGTGGATGTTGTTGAAGACAATTTGACTGAAGAGGACCCGGTAGAAATTTTGGATAGATAAGTGAAGAGGTTGAGGAACAAGGATGTAGCTTCTGTTAAGGTCCTTTGGAGGAACCAACAAGTTGAGAGTTCCACATGGCAAGCCGAGGTGGACATGCAAAAGTGATATCCCTGTCTCTTTCATTCAACACAAGCCTAAGGTACTAATTTAAGTCCCCTACATGATTTTAAGTTTTATGTTTCAGCCCTTATGTCATTTGCATGCATTCATGTTTATGTTAACAAGTTTATGATGATTTTAACACCTACATTGGGATTATTGAAATGATTTTTAAATGCATTGTTGCATTCATGTATTTTTCTCAAGTCATCTTGATTACTTCTTTTATGTACATTTCTTTGAGATTCGGGGATGAATGTTCGCAAGGGGGAGATATTAAAATGCCCCAAAAAGTGCCCGAAAATGTGCCTCGGAAATGCCCATAATCATAATTTCTATGTATCTCAAATTTTGTGTGACATAAAAAATCTGACTTCATATTCATGATCAGGACGCGAAATTGAGTAGGAAATGGGTATAACCCCAATTTTAGAGCCACTGTAGCAAAATTTCATTTTCTAAAAAGATTGTTATCTAGTGTCGATTCGCGTCCAAGGCGCGACGCACTAAGGGCGCGATGCACTAGGGACGCGGAGATATGTATTTTTGTTTCTAGTTTCACTGTTATGGCCTAAGGTTTTGGGATCTTTGGCTCATGCCCTCCTATGCATAAAAACATCTATACTTAGCTATTTTTCAATGCTATATTATTCAAGACATTCCTAAAACCTTCTCTAATACTTAGCCAAATATTTCATCGAACTTCAAGTGTCCCAAACTCATTTTCGGATCTAAAGAACTTCTTTCAAGCTTCAAGTTCTTATTCAAATCTTCATCAAGGGAATCCCTAAATTTAAGTTATGTGGGTTTCAACCATTGAGTTCTTTCACTCGTGGTGCCCAACCTCCCTTTTTATGTAAATTGCGTGTTTTCAAGTTGGATTATCTATGGGTATCTATTATTATGAAGTTTGATCAAAAACTATATTGGGGTTTCATAAAATATTGACTGTTTATGCATATTTTGAGCTATGAATCTATAATCAATTATGAGATTTGATGAGGGGTTTCAAGTTATTTGGATGAGGGTTTTACTATGTATTGGTGGGTTGATTTACCTTGAGTTATATCACATGGTTTCACTCTTGAATTGCATGATTTTGACTTAGTATTACAAACACACCAACTATTTGATAAAAGATCTGGTTAAGGATTCTTGAGTTATTGACGATCTATTGTATGACTTATGAGTCAAGTGAGTTTATGATGATTAAAGGAATGTTTGTATGTATTGAATTCATGAAAAGGATCGATAGTGTTGTAAGTTTACCATACTATAATGGGGGGTGGTATGCTCATCTACCTTGTTGAGGGGTATGTACCTTGACTACTATGATGGGGAGTGGTATGCCCATCTACCTTGTTGAGGGGTATGTACCTCAATCACTTTCTAAGGGGGCAGCATGCCTTGTAGTTCAAGTAAAGCTTACTTGGGTTATGTTGATATGGTCTATTCCTACTCATGTATTATGTTCTATGTAAGCATATGATGTACAAACATTTTTTACTTCAAGCATTGGACATGCATGCCATGTTGTTATTATACTTATTCCTTGCTTATGATTTTGCATTTTGACTATGTTGCCAATTTCTAGTTATATTGCATCCTACATACTTAGTGCATTCAAACATACTAACACATACTCTATGCCTACATGATGTTACCATGTAGGAACCGGAGCCTCTCACGATCATCCTCCACGTGGCTAGTTTTGGCATCTTGAAGATGAGCTTTGGTGAGTCCTTAAGGTCGGGGACACTAGCTATGCTACTTTTGCCTTGTTTACTCTTTATGTTAAACTCTTGATGCTATGAGGGTGAGCCCAGAGAGTGTCTTGGCCCCAGCTCAAATCTATGTTTAGAGGTGTTGTCGGAAGAAATGATGTACTTATGCATTGAGCTTTGACTCTTTCATATTTTATGCTATCAAAGACTTTCCTTAGTCCCTCTATCCTTATTTATACTGTCTTGTTGTTGTTTAATTGCTTCCGCGACCAAGGATGTGAAAATTATATGCTATGAGGCTTGTTTGGGGTCCCCTCGGGTTCCCATTCGCCATGTCATGTATAGGCCCTAGATTTGGGTCATGACACTCTTACTCAAGAGTGGACTCAATATGGAGTTGAAATTTGATTCTACTGGTCTTACAATCAATAGAGACATGTAAAAAATCCATCCAAAGAATGAAATCAAAATCTACAATGGCAAGTTCAACAATATCACATGGGGAATCCTTATGCATTATAGAATTGGACAAGTTCTATAGCCGTCCTATCAACCACGGACTCACCCACAAGAGTACAAACTTTAAAGGCATCAAGTAAGACTTTAGGACATACATTATATCTATTTGAAAGGAAGGGAGTTAGAAAAGACAAATTGGCACCTGGATATAAGAATGCATATAGGTCAAAATGGAAAACTTTCAACATACTGACGACAACAACCAATGCCTCTTCCAATTCTTGCCTAGCATGCAAGGCATAAAATCAGTTGGTGCATTGAGAGCCTCCTAGGACTTATCCACCTTTCCGTACTTGGAAATAGGGCTAGGACCACCACCTTTACACTCTCTATCATGATGTTAGGGCTTACCATACTTGAAGATTGCATTGGAATTGGCTAGAATTTCCCCTTTGTGGAGCCTTCCACACATTTTGCAACTTTGAGAAGCTTGAGAACTCGAACCTCCTTTAGTCTTATCATTGAATCTGCTATCTTCACTGAACCTTGGAGGAGGAACATTAGTTGAACCCTGGCCCTTTGCTTTTGACCACCATACAACTTTTCATGTCCAACACATTCGACCCTTTGGTGAAACGATCCACCACCCTCAATTCGAGCCCTCTTGGACTCCTTAAGACGCTCCGTCAACTTCTATAATTCAATTTAGTCTGCACAAGTCATTAATGTACTATCAAAATACAACATATTTTGGTGCCTGAAACAAGGGATTTTATGAGTTCTTAAAGCGACTTTTTAGTGTTTTGATGTGTTTTTGTGTTAATTTTGCAGAAAAGTTAGGTTGGAATGATTTTGGAGAAAAGTTATAGAATTTGCTAAAACATAGGCCTTATGAGCACACCTATGAGTTGTAGCTCAAGCTATGAGTCGTAGGGTGATGTTGTAGCAAGAATCAGAGACCAAAATTCATAAATCTACTAAGTTGAGGTCAACCCCACGAGGCCATCATACGAGTCATAAGTTACACTACAACTCATATAAGTAGACTTGTAGCAAGAATCATAGAGCCAAGATGTTGGACCAAGAACTGAAGACCAAGGCTACCAGACCAACATACGAATCGTAGCGCAAGTAGCGACTCGTACCTATGGTTTGGACTAGTTTAGTCCAAGATGCCAAGAACCTGATACGAGACCCCGACTATGACTCGTAGGTCATCCTACAAGTCATACCTGCTTAATTTATCAGATGCCAGTTGTCTTTTTTGTGTAAATTCTAGGGTTACTTTGTAAATACTATATATAGTTTAGGTTGGATTTTTAGCACAAGAGTTGGACAAGGATTCAACACAGACTATTGAGAAATACATTTTTAAAGCTTCTCTTAGTTTTTTAAATTAGTTTATAGTTCTCTCTAGGAAAACCTATTTTGGGGATTGCAAACTTTGCTTTGTATTCATTGTTGATCAATCAAGCTTGTGGGTTTACAATTTGTGGTGCCTATTTCCTTCATTTGTATTAGTAAAGCTCTCAACTATGTTTATTATTTGCATTCTTGTGTGATTTTCCATAGTCATGAGTAGCTAAGCACCCCCAACTTCGGGTTATGGGAACCATGGGTAGTTGATATTGAAATGACCTAGGTTTCTTGCATTTCCACAATTGGAGTTTTGCATATATTATATATTTCCCTTCTTGATTATTGCTGTTTGGTGGTGGCCAACACCGAACCCCGCCTACTATCACAATCCCGACCAAGGCAGTGACGAATAGGAAAAGGGAAGTAGATGATAGAATTTGATTGATGTGCTCTCATCTAATCAACCAAACTTGACCAAGGGGAGGTTGACTGGGACTGTTGGTAACGGTTAGTTAGCACGCCATGGTGGTCGACCAAGCGCCACGGTGAAATTTGACCTTCACCTTCACAAAAGGGATGGAAGAACCTAAGTTACCGTCCTGCATATAAATCACCAATTGTATCTATGTTGTCTAGGGTAGTCAAGTCGACGAACCATGAGGAACACAATTCCCAAGTTGTCCCCAAAATTGAGTATTTCCTTGCGTTATAGTTAGTGTTTGTTTTATTTTGTTTTTGAATCACAGAACCCCCCCTTTCTTTAGAGATTATAGTCATAAATGCTAGAAATAATTAGTGGTGAAATTTTGTAATCAAGCCCTGTGTTCCCTGTGGATTCGATCCTAACCTTGGTTAGGTTATTTATAGACAATGATCACTTTCTTATTGCAGCGTGAACATCATCAGAAATTATGGTGCTGTTGCCGGGGATTACGGTTAGGTTTTGATTTGGTTTCACTATTAGTTAATTCTAGTGTTGATTTCTAGTGTCTCTTGTACTTTGCTTTTGTTTTTGTTTTTGTTGTTTTTTTTGATTTTATTTGTTGGGTATACTAGGTTCTATGCCGAACACGAGGAGCTAAGGCAATCCCTTAGCTCCACTTAATTTGGAGATCCATTGACTACCAAGAAGAATGGCTCAAGTGGATGAGGATATTGAGGTTGAGGAGGATATGCATACAAACGAGGATATGCAAAGAGAGGAAAATCCACAAGATAGGGGTAACAAGCCACAACTCAGAGACTTCAATAAAAATGCTTATGGGTGGAATCAATATCGATTGAACCCTATGGCTAAGTATATACTAAGTTCATGGTACTGAGTGAATTGCTCCAAATGCTCTAAAATTGTCATCTATTCACAGGGCTACCTTCGAAGGATCCCCACCGTCATCTTCAAAATGTGATGTTTGTTTGCAAAACTGTCATGGGGACACAAAACCTTTCTCTTGATGCTATGGGTCTGAGAATGTTTCCACTGTCATTGACTTGCAATGCATCTGTATCGTTGTCTGAGCTTCCTCCCGGTACGATTACAAATTGACTGAACTTCATAGAGTATTCCTTGAAAGATACTTCCCAATGTCTAAGTTGAAACTCAAGGACCAAATCAACAACTTTGAGCAATTGTTCGGTGATTCTATTAGCACAACATGGGAGAGGTTTACTAAATGCTTGAGGATAGTCCTTGATCACAAGATTGTGGATGATGCCTTTGTTGAGATTTTCTATCGAGCACTTGATGAGAATAGTCAAGCTTGCGTCGATACAATCATGGGAGGCATGTTCTTAGACCAACCTTTTGCATTAATAGTTGCAAGGGTGGAGCAAATGTTCAAAACAAATAAAGCATGGGGTCAATGAGAGCGGGGTGTGATGAAACCGTCTTGTGTAGTTAATACCAATAATGAGCAAACAAAGGTAAACGAAGAGATCATGGAACAACTTGCTCAACTTCACACAAGTGTGGACTTGGATTTAAAGTAAAATCAAGCAAGTTTTAAGGCGGTCACTCATCAATCTCCAAAGCCTCCTACCTATGATGATCCATTCTTTGATGAGGATGCATGCTTTGTAAGCAACCAATCGGTGAGTTTTTGGAACAACCCCAAGGGTCCAATTGGGACTATTGGAGGCAAAGCTCCAGGAATTAAGGTTGGAACTTCAACCATGATGGGATGCTTAGAGACAATCGGGGTGGATACTATGAGAGGGAGAGAGAGAGAGTGCTAGATGGAGAATGGGGGAGAAGAAAGGGCTTCAGGAATGGTCCTTATCTGCAACCACACAATCGCGATGTCGGATCCAGCAACTTTGGGATTGAAGAAATGTTCGAAAAATTGTTGAAGCGAGTCGTCCATCAAGATAAAACTTTAAAGGGAATGAAAGCAGATATCTCCAGTATCAACCTAAAAATAGAGTCTCACTCGGTGGCGGTCAAGCAACTTGAACAACAATTTGGGCAAGTTTCTTCATAATTGAACCAATGCTAAAAGGGAACATTACCTAGCAACATTGTTCAAAATCCTAAGAATGAAGGGTATTGCATGGCAGTGATGACTAGGAGTGGCAAGAGCATTGTAGATCCCCTTATGTCGGTAATGGTGGATGAGGTTGATGAAAAGGGTGTTGGTAGTGAAGTCTCGGTTGAGGGAGAAGACCCGAAGATTGTTGGGACGCAACAAGAAGAGATATGGGAGCAGGAGAAATTAAAATCAATTCCAAAACCTCCTCCTTTCCCACAAAGGCTAAAGATAAAGGAAGAGGAGGGTATATTCAAACACTTCCTCTAGATGTTGAAGCAACTCTCTATCAACATTCCCCTTCCGGAAGCTTTGGAGAAAATTCCTGGGTTGTCACGCCCCAAAGTCCCGTTAGGGCGGGCTGGCACCCGTTGCCAATAAGGCTCGGGAGAACCAACCTGTATCTATGCGCTTTGTATACATATTATAAGAGTTTTATACCTTTGACATGCCTTTAAGTAGATAAACAATGATAACTAGCCAAAAGGAAATCCATATGACTAGGCCATTGGGGCCATGATATTTAAAGTACGAGACATGACCACACTTTACTTTACATAGTCTACAAAGCCTCTAAATAAAGAAAAACATCTGA
>JAABOM020076278.1:0-34004 GCA_011800125.2 Solanum clarkiae | reverse complement strand
AAGTTTTTTTGAGAAATCCATCCACTCCAGGAGCCTTATTAGAGCCAGTTGCTCAGAGTCCTTCCTTGATTTCCTGTGTAGTGACTTTTCCATAATAAGAGTTGTTGTGCACGAGTAATTCGTGGCCCCCCTTTCATAGTAGTTGGTATTAGCACTGTCATCCCAACTGGTTGATCCCCAGGTTGCTATTTCTGCATAAATCTTTTAGGCTTCTTCCTTCTTTTAGGCTATTATCTAAGATACATGTTGTTGGACTTGTTTCACTGTAGGATAGACGGTTGCTTCATAAGCATGACTTATTTTAAGACAAGTATTTTAGAACTCCAACTTCTAATCAAATCATGATTCTTACAAGAACTGTCATCCATTAGGGTCCTCTATTGTTATTTCTGCTGGGAGAGGTTCAATTACATTAGTCTCGATCAACATTCTTGAATAAGATATTATGGTTTGCCTAGTGGTGCATTCATCAGTATATATAAGCTTACTAATAGCACTAGTAATGCGACTAACAGAGTTACAACTCCGGCAATTCATAGGTACATTATTAATCCTTCTACAACTACTAACTTGTTTATGGACCAAATGACACATAATCCCTACATTATAATGTGTGTAGAGAAAAATAATTTAAACTAAACATTGAAGTTAATAGGAGTAGTAGTTTATTAAAATATTTAATTTGTACTCTTTCTTTCTTTTGTAGCGATCAACTGCCCGAGGAAACTCACCAGCTTCAGTATGTTCAATCCCCCTTTGGGTTGAATCAACATGACATGCATTCTGCTTCAAGGTATTAAATCTTCTCTCACACACATACACATATGCTAATATACATGTAAATTTTCTAACAAATGTAAAAAGTTACAAATAACCACTTTTTAAGGCTTTTACAATTGAAACATATTCGTTGTCGTGAAGTTTCAAACTCACAAGAAAAACTCCAACAAATTATCATGGAGCTTCAACTGTGAAGTCAAAACTTCACACTAATGACTCTTTGTGAAACATTAATTAATTACTGTTATTTATATGAATAACTAATGCATTTTTCCCTTGTGAAGGCCTGTGTTTAAGCCTGCTCCTAAACTTTCATTAACTATGAGCCAAAATTTCCCTTCAGAGATATCATATCCTTTTCTTAATCATTTTGTTTATAATATAAAGTTACATTCAAATGACTAATATATAGTTATGATTAAAAATATCTATTTACCTTTAGTTAATAATGTTAATTAATCATTTATTAGCAGGGATACAATATGCTCTGATAGGATTGACATTCCTTCAAGAGGACATTCGACAACTCGTAATATGAACGGACGACGATTGATTCTTTATTATCAATATAAAACAAATAAATTAAAATGACAAAATTATTATAAAAAGGGCTTGTTACTATCATGCAACTTACATTCTATTATGTTAAATAAATGTAGACAAGGTACAGGCAAGGAAGCATGCCAAGACAAGAATCCTGTTCCCTTTCAGGAGTATATGTCTAATCCCTAATTTTATTCCAAGTTTAAAAGTTAATTTATGCAAGTAATTTTCTTTTAATAATAATTATACTAATGTGGAAGTATTTACTTTGTGTAATTATTGAAAAACATATAGTAACATTTTCAATTATTTTGTATAGTTGAATGCAGGGAGAAGCTGTTTGAGGAGAACACATTGGAGACAAATCTTCAACATCCAAATGGTCCACATATAAGGTAATCATACTTTTTTGTTTCATTTTTTTATGTCATAATTTTTCTTATTAATTTGTCTCAAAATTTGACTATCCTTATTGTTAATGTGTTAAAATGAAAAATTGGTTGTACAGGCCAATTCGTAACGAGTTATATAATCCAAGCTATGCTGAGATTGATCTACCAGTGGATTCTTTCCTCCGCTTTCTGGCGTTGAACCCAAATTTTGGTAAAAAAATTTGATTGACATTTTATTTTACGCACTCATATGCTCACGCACACAAACATATGTGTATAATATGTATCTTTTTTGTTGTTGGTGTTGTTGATAGATAAATATTTTTTTTTCATTTTATTTCCAGGCATTAGCAGAGGCAATGGGAGACACAATAGGAGAAGAAATAGGAGAGGAACAAATTGAGCTGGCTAGAGATACGAAGATTCTTTTTGCTAAAATTTAGAACAAAGGACTGCTAATGATGCTATCTTTTTATTGTCTGTTATGTTATTTCTTTAAAATTCTCTATGGGAAATGAGGAGGCTGCGTAAACGAAATTTTTTTGGTTGGTAATTTTTGGAATAGTTATTTGATAAACTATCGTCTTTTTATTTTTCATGAAGCTCATGAATCTTTTAGATTCTATTCTAAAGATTCCTTTTGAACAAACTGAAAATTTTAGGAGAAAAACTTTTCGAATAATTTTGATCTAAATTTTTTAAATTATTACAAACGTTAAATGATAGTTTAGTATTTACGGTTATTTGTCATGTGTAGGAGAAGTAAAATGATTAAAATTTGCGGTAATTTGTTTGATTCGATATATCTTAAATGGTTGGTTACTTGATCATGTCAAAAGTTGGTCAAATGAATTATCTATTATTATCTATCAGTAGCACCTCTTAAGGTATGTGAGGTTATAGTAACCTCTAAAAATTGTACTTATTAAGTGTGTGTTTGATATTATTTTCAATTTTTTCATGTTTAGTTTTCTTGAATATTTTGAAAAAAAAAATTATTTAGGAAAGATGACTTTCCTACTTAAAATAAGAAAAATATTTTTTCAAAAGTCTTTACAATTTTGCCATCTTGTTGGATCTCAACTTAGGACTCCGCTTCCAATTGTAACCAAGATTCCAAACCCGACTCTCAGCTTCATCATCAATGTGAGACATGATGCTAGACTCGACTCAAGAACCAACCCTACACTTGACTCCCCAACCCTACAACTAGACCAAGATATAACCTTGAAACTCCAGATTCAACTATTTAGGGACTCAATTTCCAACTCAGGAGCTAACTCTTAACCTAGCCTTAAATTCTCAAATGGACAATAACATATAGTCTGGTCGAACCATTTTCAGAATTTAGAATTTAATGAATAACTTTATTGTTTAAATACACAGTTATTTCAATTCAACTTAGGTGTATACTTTTGCTTTGATACAAGTTTTATGTCTATAAAGTTAATTTTTTATGATATCAACTCTAAAGAATTAGTGTTTGTAGTGGCGGGTAAAAACACATATAAAGATTTCACATTAACAAGAACAAATAATGCATCCAACACAAAATTAGTATATCCAACAAAAGAAATATAACAAAAATAAAGATCATCCTACTCTTGTTTTCCCTAGCATTCTATCCTTTGTCTACCTTGATGTAACCCCTCTAAAACTATTCATAGGATCTGAAATTTTTGTCACAAATGAATAAGCTTGATACTAGTGATGCCTTAATTGTACCTATATTTTAAGGCTCACTTATATATGTAGGAAGTTTATTGGAATAGAATTTGGGTCATGTGAGATCTCTAGTACTTTGTTGAGTTCAAAACTTTCCTACCGATTAAGTTTTTTGCATTAGATTATACAAGGGTCTTCTTTAAATGACCGTAGCTTTTAGCACATAAAGAATTAGGTGGACCATAATATATCAAATTAAAGATATTTCAATTATTTTTCCAACACCACCAAGATTGCCTCATTTGAATTTTGGAGCAAAACATTATAGGTATTTTACTACAGACTACCAGAAAAGAGTTGATTCTATGATCCTGACTTACGGGTCGTGGATTGAATTACGACCCATACTGTCAACTCGTGGAATGACTTCTGCATTTTTGGGTCCCAAATTGTAATTACCCTCTAGGTTATTTCTGTGGTTCCGTGAATATTTTATTAGTTTGAGCATTTACATAGTGATCGTGGGCTATTTGTGTCAGATGGTTCGGTCGTTGGGTGAATTGTTTGACGTTTATGCAGTTTTTTGAGTTATATAGAAGATTATAATCGTAATATGAATTTTCAAGTAAAGTCCTAATAAACAGTCTCCGAGCGAAATTCTGACGGTTCCATTAGCTTTGGAACAACCAAATTAGGCTAGGAGCATGTTTGGTGTAATTATATCTATTTTTGCAAATTTAGCCTCCGAAATGGGTCAATAGTTGACTTTAGCCAACGTCTTTGGAAAATGTTCCTCAAGTTGACATTTGGACTGCACCATTAGATCTAGAGCGTTGAGTTTGGTCTACGGGGACATTTTGTTCGATCAGGGGCTTCCTAGTGTGGTTTTGTCCCTTCAATAGATTTCGATATTAGGAAATGGGATCCATATTGGAATAAAACAATCTCGGATAGAAATTTCAACTACACCATTGAGTTCAAAATGTCATTTTTGATCAGATTTCATACATGGATTATATTTTCCCAACTCCGAATGAGGCCGGAGCATCGAAATTATATTTGAGCCGCTGCTGAAAAATTAAAGGCGGTGCTGATGTGTCCCACTAAGAACCTGTCACGTGGCAGGTATTTTATATAAAAAAGAAGAAAAAAGGTTATAAACATCTGGAAATTTTCCAGAATTCGTCGAGAACGAAAGCAAAACTTTGATCAATGATTTCTTTCTCGTTTTTAATCCGATTTGGGTGATTCAAAAGGTTAACTAGTATATTTTTTCGAGAAGAGCATTGTGAAAGTGTCGGAAATTGATTTTGGTGCATTGTTTGAGGTAAATTTAGCCGTTTTGCTGTTGTATATTGAATATGTTGTCAAAAACGTTGATATACGATTTCTTATCCATTTTGAGTTAGAATTTGGTGAAATTTGGGTCTATTTTGTGTATTTTGCGAGAAGTACTCTGCGGTAATGTCAAAATTAATTGATAGATCTCTATTTGATGCAAAAATGATGTTTTAGCTGCGGTTTATGTTGTAGTTCTTCAAAAAATTTTGGGTTATGATATCTTAGCCATTTCTCATAGGAATTAAGTGAAATTTCGATCTAAACTGTACTACTTTTCGGGGGCTACATCATAGTATATCGGGATTCTACTGGTTTACTGTGTTTTTGAGAAAGTTGATAAAGAAACTGTTGCAATAAATGTTTACTGATAAGGAATGTCACCTGACTTTTGGGCTCTCTTATTTCTTTTATCCTTGTTTTGACCTCAATTTTTGGTTGTAGACTCGGGGTGACATAATATTCATTTTAGCAGGCGGGTTTGACATTTTGGGAGTGGGCCCCAATTTTCACATTTTAGTCACATTTAACGTATCTTGAGATATTATAGGCATATCAGCCGTGTTAATATTTGTGACTTATGTTTTGACAGCTGAGCGACATTTGGAGGCCGTCAAGAAGGGAAAATCAAGTGTGGACTGATTTGGAGTGTGTGGAGTTGCCTTTTAGGTAGGCTAGGCTTCTTCTTCCCTAGACTGAGTTGGAACTTGTATTATATATATGTATATTGCTAGAAATCATTGAATTAGAGATTATAAATGCTAGTTGAGATTGTGATCATCGTTCGGGCATGGTAGTGGCATTATTTGTTGTAATAACTGGTTTCGCTACATTTGGGGCTGTGAATGAATTCGTTAAAGACTGAATCTAATGTGTACCACATGATTGATATGTGTCCTATCTAGTCACTTACTACCAGTATGAATTGTCTGATGTTGGATACACGTAATTTTGACGGGATGGTTGCCTGTTGTACTTCTGATGACATGTTGAGGCTCTGTATTGGTGATTCTGTCGACATATCGTGCTCTTATCCACCTGTGTACTGGATTGTGGTTCTATTGCTGAGGTTTTTGCTGCACCCAGGGAGTTAACTAGATTACCTATTGTTGATCTGGAAACTTGTTGCTTTATCAGTTAGGCTGCTTATTGTTGCTCTGGATAGTTGTTATACTTATCAATGGTCTGTCTAGTGTTGTATTGGGTACTTGTGATACTTCTAGTTATCCGCTTTTTATTGGGACTTAGCCTAGCTTAAGCCAGTGTTGTCCTAGAATTGCATTATTCAGATCATGTTTGTTATATATACACATGGTGTGACTATGCCTAGGTTCGAGACCTAGTTGACTTTTCATGGGTTCAAGACCCAGTTGATTATTCTTGTGTTCGAGGCCCAATTGACTATTCATGGGTTCGAGGCCCAGTCAATTGTCAGACTACTTGGCCTTGGCTGATTTCCTGGTCGGAGGCCAGGTCGGGACAGGGGTTCGAGGTCCCATTAGATATTATAGGGGTTCGAGGCCCTAGGTGATAGTTAGGGGTTTGAGGCCCCGAGTGACCGCTAGGGGGTTTGAGGCCCCGAGTAACAGTTAGGGGTTCAAGTTCCCATGTTGTATCATATCCTACACTGGTTGAGATCTCATACCATTTGTTATTGACCCCTATATCCCACTACCTATGCACATACGTAATTGTGCTTGGGTGTACATTCTGGGCATATGAGGGCCCAGTTAGTGTACAAGCATAGACACTAAGGCTTTACATCCATGTACAACACTATAACTCGACCTGTGATAGTTGTGATATGATTTCATTTGGGTTTGTCAGTTGGTTCCATTGTGCACTGCCCGTTTCTGCTTAGTTGGGTCTTCAAACACCATAGACATAGTTGACAATCGTTCTTCGAGTTTCTTCAGCCGATATCATTATTGTACATTACTTGGGTTGTTCAACTGTTGTTGTTATTGTTGTTTATAGTTTGTCAAGAAAAAAAAATAAAAAAATCAGAGAAACATAGTTCTTGCTAGATATGAAAGACAAATGCTGAAGGAAAATGATTCCAGCAGATACATGGTCCATGTGTGGTCCCCTTAGGTTCAATCATTATTATAGCAACAAATGTGCATCGTAGGATAAACATACATCACGATTATTTGACATTGCATTATGTTGCTTGCATAACTTGGCCTCAAAACAATATAGATCAAGTACAACAGAGGCAGGAAGAAGACCAGAATGCCCCTCATTAAAACTAAAATCAAGTGCAAAAATTTACTACTATCGCAGACTTGTTCCGCCAGAACTCATTTTTTATGAAAATTCCTTTGCGATCGTTTTTTTAAACCAAAATTAACCAAGCATGTGAAGCAGACTGGTCGAGTACTCTTCCAGTTAAGTTATTTCACCTCGAAAAATTATCATTTGATCCGATTGGCCTAAAATTCAGTCAAGACCACTTTTCTGTATAATTTTTTACCCTAATCAATATTTTGACCTCGAAATTATTTGAAAAGTTAGGAATGATGATTGTGTGAACGTTCTATCCTCTAGGGGCATTTTGATAAATTTTTTCAAAGTTAACAGACAAGCCACCATATAATGAAGATGCAATAAAAAAAACTAATAAGATAAACCTCTGAATGAAATCTAGCGCTGCAAGGGGGTTGCGACATAACTTTCTTGAAAAATCATATGAGTGGGTCCGCAATGAGCTCGGAAAGAGATCCAGGTGGCCTAACGGCGACGGGGGATGCTTGGTAGGATTTTATGGGCCAAGGAATAGGAAACAAGCGATTTCAACAGTTTTCTGTCGGTGTTAGCCCACGGAATGAGGCACTGCAGGGGGCTCCGGTGTAACTTTCCTAAACAAATCATACGTGAGGGTCCACAACGAGCCAGGCAAGAGGCGCAGGTGGTCCCGCGAAAGTGGGGGATGCCTGGCAGCATTTTATGCCCCAAGGAACATGAAACCGTTGATTTCAACAGTTTTCTGTGGGTGGGAATCTGGCGTTGCAGGGGGCTCCGGTGCAACTTTATCGAAAATGATACTAGTGGGTTCGCAACGAGCCCAACAAGAGGCCTAGATGGTCTAGTGGTAGTGAGGGATGCTTGGTAGGATTTTATGGGCCAAGGAACAGTAAATAGGCAATTTCAAAAGTTTTCTGTGGGTGTTAGCCACGAAATCTGGCATTGCAGGAGGCTCCGATGCTAGTTTCTCAAAAACTCATAGAAGTGGGTCTGCAATGAGCCCGACAAGAGGTACAAGTGGCCCGTCGACAGCGGGGGATGCTTGGTAGGATTTTATGGGGCAAGGAATTGAAAACTGGCGATTTCGACAGTTTTCTGTGGGTGTTAGCCCACGGAATATGGTGTTGCATGGGGCTCAGCCGCAACTATCCTAAAAAATCATATGAGTGGGTCCGCAGTAAGCCCGACGAGAGGCTTAGGTGGCCCGGTGGTGCTGGGTTGAAACACCCTAAAAATGCCGAAAAATGTGCCTCGAAAATGCCTATAATCGTAATTTTTATATGTCTCAAAATTCATACGTGATATCAAAAATCCGACTTCATATTCTTGATTAGGGGGAAAAATTGAGTAGAAAATTGGTATAAACCAATTTTTAGAAGACCTGTAGCGAAAAACGAATTTCACCAACTTTGCTATTCCAGTGAGGGTCCGCGACACCTCCATGACGCGGATCTATCGCGGAACTGTGTATTTTATTGCCAGTTTTTTCTATTTTAGTTCATGGCCTTGGGGTCTTCGGCCTAAGTCTTCTTATGCGTAAAAATACCTATACCTCATCATGTTTCAACCCCATATCATTCAAGTCATTCCTCAAAACCCTCTCTAACACTTAGCCAAATATTTTACCCAAATTCAAGTGTCCCAAACTCATCTCCAGATCTCAAGAAATCCATGCAAGCTTCAAGTTTTCATTCAAATCTTCATCAAGGGAATCCCCAAATTTGAGTTATGTGGGTTTCAACCATTGGGTCCTTTCACCCATGATGCACAACCTTCCTTTTTAGGTAAATTTCATTTTTCAAGTTGATTTTTCTGTGAGTATTTTTTATTATGAATTTGACTATGAACTATGTTGGGGTTTCATAAAATG
Source organism: Solanum clarkiae (assembly GCA_011800125.2). Lineage (NCBI taxonomy): Eukaryota > Viridiplantae > Streptophyta > Magnoliopsida > Solanales > Solanaceae > Solanum > Solanum clarkiae. Next base: position 25,169 of record JAABOM020076278.1, on the reverse strand, counting down.
TTGACTGTTTAACTATGTTTTGAGCTACGAATCTATAATATATTATGAGATTTGATGAGTGATTTTAATGTATCTTTCCTGAGAGTGTTACCAAGTGTTAATGGGTTGATTTACATTAAGTTTTCATACATGATTTCACTCTTAAATTGCATGATTTTGAACTAGCATTACACACCCACCAAGTGTTTGATAAAATGTCCGGTTAGGGATTTTTGAGTTATTGATGATCTATTGTATGACTTACGGGTCAAGTGACTTTATGATGATTAAGGGAATGTATATGGGTATTAAATTCATGTAAAGCACTTATGAAATTGCAAGTGAATTGTTTGGCTCCTATGTTTGTTGTGTTCTTGAGAAAATGAGAAGTTCCTTCTTGATACTTGAATGTGATTGTTTTAATGAGCTATTTTGATGACTCCTACCGAAAATATTATATTATAAGATATGAATATTCTATAAGATCTACCAAAAAGGTTATGCCGTAAGGTAGAATGACTCATGGATCCTACCGAAAAGATTATGTTATATGGTAAGGACATCCTATAACACCTATGGAAAAGGCCATGTCGTAAGGTAAAATTCATGGTTCCTACTGAAAAGATTATATTGTAAGGTAGAACAATTCAGGATCCTACCTAAAAGATTATATTGTAAAGTAGGGGACGTTTTATGCTACCTACCAAAAAGACTATGTCGTAAGGTAGGGGTACTGGTAACACTCTCTAAAAAGGTTTACCGTAAGGTGAGTGGGTGGATTTGTGGCCCATCTCAAGCATGTTGTGTAAGGTTCGAGCATACATATATTCCACATTGAATTTACGTTCCTTGATTATGATTAAGCACGTTTTACTTCAAGGATGCATGCCATATTGATAATACCCTATCTCTTGCTTATGCTTATGCATTTTGATTATGTTACCTATCACTTGTTGCATTGCATACTATATACTTAGTACATTCAAACGCACTAACACATACTATACATGATGTTACCATGTAGGAGCCTGAGCTTTTCACGATTATCCTCCACATGGCTAGATTTGACATTTTGAAGATAAGCTTTGGTGAGTCCTAAAGTTCGGGGACACTAGCTATGCTACTCTTACTCATGTTATTTCTTTATGTTGAACTTTGATACAATGAGGGTGATCCCAAAAAGTGTTTTGGCCCCCGTCCAATCTATGCTAGAGGTGTTGTTGGACAAGTGATGTAATTAAGCTATGATCTTGATGCTTGAGTGTCCTATGTTTTATGCTATCAAAGACTTCCCTTAGTCCCTTTTCCCTAATTTATACTCTCTTGTTGTTGTTTAATTTCTTCCACGACCAAGGATGTGTAAATGATATGCTAAGAGGTTTGTTTGGGGTCCCTTCGGGTTCCCATTCGTCGTGTCATGTCTAGGACCTAGGCTTGGGTTGTGCCACTAGCGAAGCCTGGTAGAAATTTATGGTCCAAGGAATACGAAACAGGTAATTTCGACAGTTTTCTATATGTGGTAGCCCATGGAATGTGATGCTACAGGTGGCTCTGATGCAAGTTTCTCGAAAAATCATACGAGTGGATCTGCAATGAGCTTGACAAGAGGCCTATGTGGCTCGGCAATGGCGGGAGATGCCTGGTAGGATTTTGTGGGCCAACGAATAGGAAACAAATGATTTTGGCAATTTTCTGTGGGTGTTACCGTACGAAATCTGGCTCTGCAGGGGGCTTCGGTGCAACTTTTCTAAAAAATCATATGACTAGATCCACAACGAGCTCGACAAGAGAATCAGTTGGCCCGAGGGCGGTGGGGGATTCATTGTAAGATTTTATGGGCCAAGGAATAGGAAACAGGCGATTTCTGTAGTTTTCTATTAGGGTTAGCCCACAGAATTTGTCACTGAAAGGGGGTTCGATGCAATTTTCCCAAAAAATCATACAAGTGGTACAAAATAAGCTCGGTAAAAGGCCTAGGTAGCCCAGCGGTGGTAGGGGAAGCCTGGTAGGATTTATGGGCCAAGGAATAAAAAACAGACAATTTCGGCAGTTTTCTGTGGGTGTTAGCCCACAGATTCTGGCTCTATAGGGGGTTCCAGTGCAACTTTCCTAAAAAATCATATGAATGGGTCCGCAAGGATCCCGGTGAGAATCCCAGGTGGCCCAATGGCAATGGTGGGCGCTTGGTAGGATTTTATGGGCTAAGTAACACGAACCAGACAATTTTAGCAGTTTTCAGTGGGTGTTAGCCCACAGAATCTGGTGTTGTAGGGGGCTCTGGTGCAACTTTTCCAAAATATCATACGAGAGGATCTGCAACAAGCCTGACAACAGGCCTAGAAGGCCCAGCAGTGGCGGGGAACGCTTGGTTGGATTTTATGGACCAACGAACAAGAAATAGGCGATTTAGGAAATTTTCTGTGGGTGTTAGCCCACGAAATCTAGCGCTATGGGGGGCTCTGGTGCAACTTACCCAAAAAATCATACTAATGTGTTCGTAACGAGCTCGGCCAGAGGCTTAGGTGTCCTGGCAGCGGCAAGGGACGCCTGGTATGATTTATGGGCCTAGAAACAGGAAATAGGTGATTTCAACAATTTTCTATGGGTATTAGCCTATGGAATTTGGTGCTGCAAGGGCTCTGACATAACTTTCCTGAAACATCATATGAGTGGGTCCGCAACGAGCCTATCAAGAGGTCTAGGTGGCCCGGTGGCGGTGGGATGCTTGGTAGGATTTTATTGATCAAGGAACAGGAAACAAATGATTTTGGTATTTTTTTTTGAGTGTTAACGCACAGAATCTGACGCTGTAGGGGGCTCTGGTGCAACTTTCTCAAAATATTATGCCAGGAGGTCCCTAACGAACCCGACAAGAGATCGAGGTGACCCAGCGGCAGCCGGGGATGCCTTGTATGAGTTTATGGGCCAAGGAATAGGAAAAAGACAGTTTTGGTAGTTTTTTGTGGGTGTTAGCCCACGAAATCTGGCGTTGCAGGGGGCTCAGGATCAACTTTCCTGACAAATCAAATTATTCGGTCCGCAACAAGCCTGGTAAGAGGCCCAGGTAGCTCGATAGCGGTAGGGGATGCATGGTAGGATTTTATGAGCCAGCGAATAGGAAACAAGTGATTTCAACAGTTTTTTATGGGTATTAGCCCACAGAATCTGGAGCTGCAAGGGGTTGCGTCTCATCTTTTCTAAATAATCATACGAGTGGGTCCGTAACGAGTGTGACAAGAGTCCAAGGTGGCCCAACAGTGACGAGGGACGCTTGGTAGGATTTTATGGTCCAAGGAACAGAAAATAGATGATTTTGGCAGTTTTCTGTGGGTATTAGCCTAATGAATCTAGCGCTGCAGGGGGCTCCTACGCAACTTTCACAAAATATCATATGAGTGGGTCCACAACTAGCCTAGAAAGAGGTCCAGGTGTCCCGATAGTGGTGGGAGATATTTGATAGGATTTTATGGGCCAAGGAACAAGAAACATGCAATTTCTGCAGTCTTTTGTGGGTGTTAGCTTGTGAAATCTAGCGCTGCATGGGGCTCCGACCCAACTTTACCAAAAAATCATACAAGTGGGTCTGGAACATGCTCGACAAGAGACATAGGGGGATCAGTGGCAGAGGGGGATTCTTGTTAAAATTTTATACGCCATTAAACAGGAAACAAGTTATTTCGACTGTTTTCTGTGGACTACCACCCAGAATAAGCGTCGACGTCACTTTTACGGTCGCTTTCACGGACCGTGTAGGGTTATACAGACCGTTTATTGGTCCGTCCCACCTCACTCAGACAGAAATTTGCAGGCCTCCACACTCCCAGGTGGCAAGCGCCGTCCCACTCCACACGACCCATCAACAGTGGCCGTGGTACCAACCTTAGCCACATTTTTCCCCAAGTCCAACAAGCTTGCTTTAGCACACTTTGTGGCCATCCCCACGGTCAGTGGTGGGCCACACAGCCTATGCCACTGGCCAGTCCACCTTCCTTGGTGCCAAAAATGTCCCTTTCCAACCCCAGCTGCCCCAAACGGCCCATCAAAGGGCATACTAGCCGTCAAGCTGCCCGTGTGACTTCACTGCACCAGAGGGTCTCACGAAAATTGTCATAACTCCTTCATCCAAACACGAAATAAGGTGAAACCAAGTGTGTTGTGAAGCTAACTCAATGAGCTTTCATTTGACATATCGTGGGCCACCCAGTTCTAAATGTGCTAAAAGTTATGCTAGTTTAAATTTGACCCTTGTTTGAACCATCACCCAAAAATAACTCTTAGGGAAGTCTTGAACTCTTTTTGGTACTAGGAGTCTCCCATGAACCTAATACACCCCAAATATAACCAAATGAGGCTTGAAACATGGATACATAGGAGCAAAGAGTTACGGGGTCTCAAAATTTCTTCCCCTTGGGAACATTTATCCCCGAATGTCAGGAAAACATACACAAGGAAAGTAGTCATGAAGATTTTTTTTTTCTAAATCATGGATGCAAAATGCACCTAAATATGGTCTTCAAGAAAATCTCAATACGAACATCAAAATCCCCATAATATTATTAATATGAACATGAATGCATACAATGTATGCTGAAACTTAAGATTTGAAATCACATAGGGGACTTAGAATTGGTACCTTAGGCTTGAGTGGGGTGGAAAATATAAGGATACCACTTTTGCATGTTCGCTTTGGCCTCCCATGTAGCAATTTTTACTTGTTGGTTCCTCCAAAGGACCTTAACAGATGTCACCTCATTGTTCCTAAATCTCTTCCCTTTCCCATCCAAAATCCGAATCGGAACCTCTTCATAAGTCAGGTTTTCCTCAACAACACCCACCACATCAAGAGGCACAATGGCATTAGGGTCACCCACACATTTTCTCAACATAGAGACATGGAACACCGGATGAACCAAGTTCATTTCACTAGGAAACTTCAACTCATAAGCTACCTTGCCAACCCTCTTCAAGACCTCTTAAGGATCAAGGTAACTTGGACTCAACTTCTCCTTTTTACCGAAACGGGCCACACCTTTCATTGTAGAAACCTTCAAATAAACCCAATCACCCACTTTGAGTTCAAGGTCTATTCTTGTCACATCGTCATAAGATTTTTGACAACTTTGGGTCGTTCTTAACCTTTCCCTAATCATCCTAACCTTCTCAAGAGCATCCATTAACCAGATCTGGTCCCGATAAGGCCACCTATCCAACCTCAAACAAATCGACCAGTGATCTGCATCACCTCTCATAAAGAGCCTCAAAAGGAGTCATACCGATGCTAGAGTTATAACTATTGTTATATGCGAATTCAATCAAAGGAAGATGGTCATACCAACTACCTCTTAACTCCAATACACATGCCCTAAGCATATCTTCAAGGGTTTAAATAGTTCTTTCGGCTTGGCCATCCATTTGAGGGTGGAAGGCCATACTAAGGTGAAATTTTGTACCAAGACCCCTTTGAAAAGACCTCCAAAATTGTGAAGTGAATTGCGAACCACGATCGGATATAATGGACAAAGGAACCCCATGTAACCTCACTAACTCATGGATGTACAACCTTGCATACTCTTCGGCCCCATACGTAGTCTTAACCGGTAGAAAGTGAGCCGATCTCGTCATCCTATCGACCACCACCAAAATGGAATCAAAACCTTTTCTAGTCTTAGGCAACCCAACCATAAAATCCATATTAATCACCTCTCACTTCCAAGTGGGAATCTCTGTGTCTCGGGTTAGGCCACCCGACCTTTGATACTCGGCTTTGACTTGTGGACAACTATGGAAACCGTAAATGAATTTGGCAATGTCCCTCTTCATGCCTCCCCACCAATACACGTCCCTCAAGTCTCTATACATTTTGGTGGAACCGAGATGGATAAAATATGAAGAATTATGGGCCTCATCAAGGATCTTCTCCCTCAAAGCATCAACATAATGCATACACAACCTACCTTAGTACCTAAGGGCACCATCTCCCCCTTGGGAGAAAACCTCTACTTTGCCCTCTTTTACCAAGGCCTTTAATTCAAGCAAGGAGGAGTTAAGATCTTATTTTGCTATCATCTCATCAACCAAAGAAGATTTGGAATCATCAACAAAAACCACACCATTATCTACCTCTTCTAACCTAACCCCCAATCTTGCCAATCGATGCACCTCCCTAGCCATCTCCCTAACACCACCATCAACATAATCTAAGCTATCCATAGACACCTGACTCAAAGCATCCACCACAACATTTGCCTTCCTGGGATGGTAATGCACACTCATGTCATAGTCCTTAAGAAGTTCTAGCCACCTTCTTTGTCTCAAGTTGAGATCTTTTTGAGTGAAGACATATTGGAGGCTCTTATGATCAGTGAACACATTAATATGCACCCCATACAAATAGTGATGCCAAATCTTTAATTTAAACACCATGGTGGACAATTCAAGATCATGGGTAGGTAGTTCTTTTCGTGCACCTTGAGTTGCCTAAAAGCATAGGCTATGACTTTGCCATTTTGCATTAGTACACAACCCAAACCCACTCTAGAGGTATCATAATATACAACAAATCCCTCAAGCCTATCCGATAGTGATAATATAGGAAAGGACAAAAGCTTATCTTTCAATGTTTGGAAGATCCTCTCACACTCATCGGTCCACACAAATTTAACCTTCTTTTGAGTCAATTTTGTCATAGGAGAAGCAATGGAGGAGAACCTATTCACAAACCTTCTATAGTAACCCGCAAGGCCCAAGAAACTCTTAATGTTCGATGGGGTGGTATAGGCCAATTTCTAATCACATCGATCTTCTTAGGATCTATCTTAATACCATCCCCTAACCCTACATGACCCGAGAATGCAACCTCCTTCAATCAAAATTCACACTTTTCATATTTAGCATACAATCTCTTCTCCCTCAATCTTTCCAACACAACCCTCAAATGCCCCATATGCTCCTCCCTACTATGTGAATGGATCAAGAATATCATCAATGAGGACCACAACAAAGGAATCAAGGTAGGGTTTGAAGACCTTATTCATTAGGTCCATGAAGATCGATGGTGCATTGGTTAACCCAAAAGACATCACTACGAATTCATAATGACTATATCTAGTCCGGAAGGCCGTCTAGGGAATATTATAGTCCCTGACCTTCACTTGATGATACCCAAACCAAAGATCAATCTTAGAGAAAAAGCTATCCCCTTGCAGTTGGTCAAACAAGTCATCAATTGTTGGAAGAGGATACCTATTCTTTATAGTGACCCTATTGAGTTGTCGATAATCAATGTACATTCTAAGTGACCCATCATTCTTCTTTACAAACAACACCGATGTACCCCAAGGTTATTGTCTAGGCCTAATAAATCCCTTCTCCAGCAAATCTTTCAATTTCCCCTTTTGCTCCTTCAACTCCACCGGGGCCATACGATAAGGGAGAATGGAGATAGGTTGGGTATCGGGAAGGAGATTTATGCCAAAATCTATATCCATTTCGGTAGAGACACCGGGAAGGTCATTTGGGAAGACATCAAGAAACTCATTTACAACCAAAACTGACTCTATAGAAGGGACTTTGGACTCCACATCTTTAACCCTCACAAGATGGTAAACAAACCCCTTAGAGATCAACTTACAGGCTTTAATGCATGAAATGAATCTACCCTTGACCACCACATCTTGACTTTCCCACTCAAGGATGGGTTCATTTGGGAAATGAAACTTGACCTTACGGGTTCTACAATCACTAGAAGCATAGTAGGCATCCATCCCAAGAATGACATCAAAATCTACCATGTATAATTCAACAAGATCGCAAGGCATCAACTTATGCAAAATGCAAATTGGACAACTTCTATAAACTTTCCTAGCAACAATAGAGGCACCAATAAGAGTAAACACTTTATATGATTCGTGCAACAACTCGGGGTCAACATGAAACTTTTTAGCAATAAAGGGGGTAACGAAGGGAAGGGTGGTACCCAGATCAATCAAAGCATATACATCAAGATCAAATATTTTCAACATACCTGTAACAACATCGGGAACCTCATCAACCCCTTGCCTTCCATGTAGTGCATAAAACCGATTGTGCCTTGGGGAACCAACTTGAGGACCGTCTCTACCTAATGGGACCGTATTTGCACCCCGACCCTTGCTATGGTTTCTTGGAAAATCCGCCTTTTTGTGACCAAGCTTCCCACATTCATAGCATGCACTAGAACCCTTCAAACATAGGCTTCCATGACTTCTTCCACATTTAGGGCACACATCACTAGGAGCCACACGACCAACACCTTGAGGCTTAGAGAAGTCATTGGCAAACCCCCTATTAGAAGCATGAATAGGCCCTTGGCCTTGAACAAATCTAGCACCCTTTTGGAATTTACCCTCAAATCAGGCCCTGTTGGCCTCATACCCCCTCCTCTTCCTCAACTTCTCTTCCTCTATTTGCTCAGCATATATCATCAACCGAGACAAGTCCATGTCACTAATTAGAATGGCGGATCGACATTCTTCACTTACCAAGTCGGAGACCCCTATCACGAACTTATTCATCCTAGATCTAGGATCGGCCACCAAATGAGGAGCATACTTTGAAAGTTGATTAAACTTGAGGGAATACTCCCTTACACTCATATCACCTTGTTTCAAGTTCATAAACTCCACCAACTTAGATTCCCTAAGCTCAAGAGGGAAAAACCGATTAAAGAAAGCCGATTTGAATTCCTCCCAAAGCACCAAATTACAAATTCCCTTCTCACCCTTCCATTGGTCATACCATATTTGGATACTCTCTTGAGTTGGTATGCAGCCAACTTCGCCTTTTCATTCGACCCAACAACCATGATATTTAAGATTTTTAAGACCTCATGAAGTCTCTTATCCTAGCTCCTGGGGTAGTAGCATGAGGGGCTTGGGCTTCTTGATTAATTTGATTGGTCACAACTTGGGCAAGCATAGTGAGAGCATCCCGAAGCTCCCCATTGATAGGTTGCTCCTCGGGAGTTTAGGCCCTTCTTCCTCGAGTATTAGGAATAATCTAGCATAGTAAAGAATAATTGTTAGGGGAAAAAGACTTACCAAAACTCTATAGCACGACTTAGAATATGAAAAAGGGTAATATTTCCTAAAACGTCTCATAGCCTCCTACTCATAGTCATGGCGCGCTTCACAACCATGAATAGAACTCTAATCGACTCAGTGTGTTGGACTCCGAGGACTTATCAACCTAGTGCTCTGATACCAAGTTTTTCATGACCCAATCCCAGGGCCTAGACGTGACACGGTAAATAGGGAACCCAAAGGAACCCCAAGCAAGCCTCTTAATTTGTCATTACACATCCTTGGATGCGGAAATATATAAAAGGCATAAAGTAAGAAAAAAAAAAGAAGGGGCTAAGGGATATCTTGTCAAAACATCAACATCAAAGACAAGGAATAATAGCTCATCTCATAAATACATGACTCGTCCAACAAACACCTCTAAATACATAGATAGAACGGGGGCCAAGAAAAAGCTACCATGCTCACTCTCGTAGTCAATAAAACATAAGATAGTGTCTCAATACATAGATAATAGTAACATAGACTAAGGTCCCTAAAAGGAAGACTCACCAACAAGCTTGGAATAGCACCTACTAGCCATGTGGAGGAGGAGGATGATCAACTTGAGCACTGGTTTCTATATGGTGATATCATGTAGGAAAGAGTATGCGTTAGTATGTTTGAATGTACTAAGTATGTGGGATGCAATACAATAAGAAGTAGACATCATAATCAAAATGCACGATATTAAGAAATAGACATAATATAAAATATGTCATGTATGATAAATCCTTAGGTAAAACATGCTTAAGTAACTCATGCTTATATAGAATATCATATGTGAAGAAGAGACCAAGCTAGTTGTTCAAGGTATAAACCCCCTGATAGTTGTATGGCATAAAACACTCACATGGTTGATGGTAATCACACCTTACCAACATGGTGATGAAGTATAAACCCCTTGCATGGTTGATGAGTATAAATCCCCAACATGGTTACCCGGGCTCTTGTCCCCCCCCCCGGATTGGGTATGGTCTAATGCAACACCTTATATAGGATTCATCATATACTCTAGTGCAACACTTCATACAGGAATAATCATATACATAATATCATTTCATCATCATAACATCATTCATATCATATCTCATGCTTTGAACCTTCAACTACTCAAGAAACCACATCCGGACATTTTATCAAACACTTGGCGGGGGGGTGGGTGTAATGGGGATAAAAGACCTTGCAATTTTGAGATGAAATCATGCAAGAAAATCAGTGATAAAACCATCAATCAACAACTTGAAAAATCTCCAAGACATTCACATCAAAATGCCTCATCAAATCTAATAGTAGATCCAAGATTTGAAGCTCAAAACATGCTAAAACAGCCATACTTTCATTAACTAAGATCATTGTGAAGTAAATTTCTCAATATACAAAACCCACATGTAAAATTAACTTTAAATCATGAATTATTAAGTAAAAGAGGGTTTAGGAACTATAGGTGGAAGGACCCAATGGTTCAACACCACATACCTTAGGTCTAGAGTTGCTTGGAATTGAGATTGGGAAAAATGGAGGCTTGAAATGATCTTTGAATCCAATCTTGTTCTTGGGTTTCCTTGAAATTGAATTGGGGATTGATGAAGGCTTTTGAGAGAATTTTGAGAGCATTTGAGATGAGAGTAATGAGTTTTATCATTTGGGATAGTGCTTAAGTTTTCTAGGAAGATTAGGATAGCATTGGAAGTCTAAAAACGACATTAGAGTAATTAAAATTTACGAAGATGCCATAAGTGAACGGATGGAAAAATTGGAAAAGTATCATCTCACTAGATAGTTGACTTACCGTGTGGCACTCCACGCTCGTGTGGAGTTCCCGTGATACAAGACTTAGACAGAAACAATTGAATTGGAACACTTGAGAAAAAAAGTTAGCATCAACGTCACTTTGACGGTTACTTTCACGGACCGTGTGGGGTTACACGCACCGTGTACTAGTCCGTCCCACCTCACTTAGAGAAAATTTTGTAGGCCTCCACATGCCCAGGTGCCACGGGCCGTCCCACTCCACACGGCCCGTCAACAGTGCCCGTGGTACCAACCTTAGCCACATTTTTCCCCAAGTCCAACAAGCTTGCTTTGGCACACCTTGTGTCCATCCCCACGGTAAGTGGTAGGTCACAAGGCCATGCCACCGGCCATGCCACCTTCCTTGGTGCCAAAAATGGCCCTTTTTAACCCTAGCTGCCCCAAACAGCCGTCAAAGGGCACACTGGCCGTCAAGCTGCCCGTGTGAGTTCACTTCAAGGAGAGTCTCACGAAAACGGTCATAACTCCTTCATCCGAACTTGAAATAAGGTGAAACCAAGTGCATTGCGAAGCTAACTCAAAGTGATTTCATTTGACATTTATGAGACACCAAGTTCCAAATGTGCTAAAAGGTATGCTAGTTTAAAGTTGATCCTTACATGAACCATCACCCAAAACTTAACTCTTAGGGAAGTTTTGAACTTGTTTAGGTACAAGGAGTCTCCCAGGAACCTAATACACCCCAAATCTAACCAAATGAGGCTTGAAACATGGATATATAAGATCATAGTGTTACAAGGTGTCACACTTCATAAGAATGACTTATTTTAGGATAAGTATTTTAGAACTCCGACTTCTAATCAAATCATGCTTTTTACAAGAACTGTCATCCATTAGGGTCCTGCATTGTTATTTCTTCTGGGAGAGGTTTAATTACATTAGTCTCGATCAACATTCTTGAATGATCTATTGTGGTTTGCTTAGTGGTGCATTCATCGGTATATATAAGCTTACTAATAGCAGTAGTAACGCGACTAACAGAGTTACAACTCCAACAATTCATAGGTACATTATTAATCCTTCTACAACTACTAACTTATTCATGGACCAAATGACACATAATCCCTACATTATAATGTGTGTAGACAAAAATAATTTCAACTAAGCATTGAACTTAATAGGAGTACCAGTTTATTAACATATTTAATTTGTATTCTTTCTTTCTTTTGTAGGGATCAACTGCCCAAGGAAACTCATTAGCTTCAGTATGTTCAATCCCGGTTGAATTCCTTTGGGTTGAATCAACATGACATGCATTCTTCTTCAAGGTATTAAATCTTTTCTCACACACACATACACATATGATAATTTATATGTAATTTATATAACAAAGGTAAAAAGTTACAAATAACCACTTTTTAATGCTTTAACAATTGAAAAGCATTCGTTGTCGTGAAGTTTCAAATTCACAAGAAAAACTCCAAAAAATTATCATGGAGCTTCAATTGTGAATTCAAAAATCCACACTAATGAATCTTTTTGAAAAAAAGTTATTAATTAATGTTATTTACATGAATAACTAATGCATTTTTTTCTATCTTCAAGGCTTATGTTTAATCCTGCTCCTAAACTCTCATTAACTATGAGCCAAAATTTGCCTTCAACGTATCATATCCTTTTCTTAATCAGTTTTGTTTATAATATAAAGCTATAAAGTTACATTCAAATGACCAATATCTAGTTATGATTAAAAATCTCTATTTTCCTTTAATTAATAATGTTAATTCATCATTTATTAGCAGGGATACAACATGAACTCTAATAGGATTGACATTCCTTCAAGAGGACATGCGACAACTCGTAATATGAACGTACGTCTATTGATCTTTTATTATCAATTTTAAACAACAAATTAAAATGACGAAATTCTCATGAAAAAAGGCTTGTTACTATGATGCAACTTACATTCTATTATGTTAAATAAATGTAGACAAGGTACAGGCGAGGAAGCATGCCAAGAAAAGTATCATGTTCCCATTTAGGAGTATATGTCTAATCCCTAATTTTATTCCTAGTTTAAAAGTTAATTTATGCAAGCAATTTTCTTTTTATAATAATTATCCTAATGTGAAAGTATTTACTTTGTGTAATTGTTCAAAAACATGTAGTAACATTTTCAATTATTTTGTATTGTTGAATGCAGGGAGAAGCCGTTGGAAGAGAACACATGGAGACAAATCTTCAACATCCAAATGCTCCACATATAAGGTAATCATACTTTTTTTTTGTTTCATTTTTTATGGTATAATTTTTCTTATTAATTTGTCTCAAAATTTGAGTATTTCTTATTGTTAAGGTGTTAAAATGAAAAAAATTGGTCGTGCAGGCCAATTTGTAACGAGTTATATGATCCAAGCTATGCTGAGACTGGTCTACCAGTGGATCCTTTCCTCCGCTTTCTGGCATTGAGCCCAAATTTTGGTAAGAAAAATTTGATTGACATTTCATTTACGCACTCATACACACACATGTGTGTAGAATATGTATCTTTTTTGTTGTTACTGTTGTTGATACGTAAATATCTGTTTTTCATTTTATTTCCAGGCATTAGCAGAGCAATGGGAGAGGCAATAGGAGAGGAAATAGGAGAGAACAAATTGATCTTGTTAGAGATTTGAAGATTCCTTTTGCAAAAATTTAGAATATAGCCACCTTATGGTGCTATCTTTTTATTGTCTGTTATGTTATTTCTTTAAAATTCTCTATGGTTAGTGAGGAGGCTGTGTAGACGAAAGTTTTCTGATTGGTATTTTCGAGAATAGTTATTTGATAAACTATCATCTTTTTATTTTTCATGAAGCTCGTGAATCTTTTAGATTCTATTCTAAAGATTCCTTTTGAGAAAACTAAAAATTTCATGGGAAAAACTGTTAGAATAATTATGATCTAAATTATTTTAAATTATTGCAAACATTAAATGATAGTTTAATATTTACGGTTATTTGTCATGTGTAGGAAAAGCAAATTGATTAAAATTTGCAGTAATTTGTTTGATTCATTTTAAATGGTTGGTTACTTGATCATGTCAAAAGTTGGTCAAATGAATTGTCTATTGTTATCTATCAGTAGCACTTCTCTTAAGGTATGTGTTTGATATAATTTTCAATTTCTTCATGTTTAGTTTTCTTGAATATTTTGAGACAAAAAAATTATTTAGGAAAAATGACTTTCCTACTTAAAAGTAAAAAAAATATTTTTTTCAAAACTTCTTACAATTTTGCCATCTTGTGGAGTCTCAACTTAGGACTCCGCTTCCAATTGTAACCAAGATCCCAAAACCAACTCCCGGCTTCATCATCAATGTGAGACATGATGCTGGACCTCGACTCAAGAACCAACACTACACCTGACTCCCAACCCTACACCTGGACCAAGATATAACCTTGAAACTCGAGATTCAACTATTTAGGGACTCAATTTCAACTCAAGACCTACTCCTAACCTAGCTTTAAATTCTCAAATGGACAATATCATATAATCTGGTCGAACCATTTTCAGAATTTAGAATTTTATGAATTTGTTTGTTGTTTAAGTACACAATCATTTAAATTTAACTTAGGTGTATACTTTTACTTGTGATACAATTTTTATGACTCTAAAGGTAATTTTTTATCATATCAACTCTAAAGAATTAGTGTTTGTAGTGGCGGGTAAAAATACATCTAAAGTATTCTATTTTTCTGAGTTCCACATTAACAAGAACAAATAACACATCCAAAACAAAATTAGTATATCCAACAAAAAAAATATAACAAAAATGAAGATCATCCTACTCTTGTCTTCCCTAGCATTCCATCATTTGTCTACCTTGATGTAAACCCTCTAATTCTATTCTTAGGATCTGAAATTTTGTCACAAATAGATAAGCTTGATACTAGTGATGCCTTAATTGTACCTATATTTTAAGGCTCATTAATATATGTGGGAAGTGTCTTGGAAGTGGATTCGGGTCATGAGAGATTTCTAGTACTTTGAGTTCAAAACTTTCCTACCAATTAAGTTTTTCGCATTAGATTATGCAAGGGTCTTCTTTAAATGACCATAGCTCTGAACACAAAGAATTAGGTGGACCATAATATATCAAATTAAAGATATTTCAATTATTTTTCCAACACCACCAAGATTATCTCATTTGTATTTCGGAGAAAAACATTATAGGTAATTTACTACAGACTACAAAATCAGAGTTGATTCTACAATCCTGACTTACGGGTAGTGGATTGAATTACGACCCATACTGTCAACTCATGGAGTGACTTCTGCAAGTCCATTTTTGGGTCCCAAACTATAATGACCCTCTAGATCATTTATGTGGTTCTGCAAATATTTATCAATTTGAGCATTTGCATGGTGATCGCAGGCTATTTGTGTCAGATGGATTATATTTTTCTGACTCTGAATTAGGCTGGAGCATCGATATTAAGTTTCAGCCGCTACTGAAAAATTAAAGGCCGTAGTGATGTGTCTCACTAAGGACCTACCACATGGCAGGCGTTTTAAATAAAAAAGAAGAGAAAAGGTTATAAACATCTGGAAATTTTCCAGAATCCGTCGAGAACGAAAGCAAAACTTTGATCAATAACTTTTTTTTAATCATTTTTATGTGTTTTGGGTGATTTAAAAGGATAACTTGTATATATTTTCAAGAGGCGCATCGTGGAAGTTTTGTAATTGATTTTGGTGCGTTGTTTGAGGTAAATTTAGTGGATTTGCTGCTGTATGTTGAATTTGTTGCCAGAAACTTTGAAATGCGATTTCTTATCCGTTTTGAGTCAGAATCTGGTGAAATTTGGGTCTATTTTGTGTATTTTTTGAGACGCGCACTGTGTTATGTTAGAATCAATTGATAGATCTCCATTTGATGCAAAATGATGTTTTTTCTGCGGTTTATGTTGTAGTTTTTCAAAAAATTTGAGTTGTGATATCTCGGCTATTTCTCATCGGAATTAAGTGAAATTTTGCTCTAAACTGTGCTACTTTTCGGGGGCTACATTATAGTATATAGGGATTCTACTGGTTTGACTGTCTTTTTGAGAAAATTGATAAAGCAATTGTTGAAATAAATTTTTATCAATAAGGAATGTCACCTGACTTTTGGGCTATTTCTTGTTGTGTTGAGCCTCGTTTTGACCTCAATTTTTGGCTGTAGACTCGGGTGACATAATATTCATTTTAGGAGGCTAGTTAGATGGGAATTGGGCCCCATTTTTCATGTTTTAATCACATTTAATGTATCTTCCCCCGTTTCTTGAGATATTATAGGCAAATCAGCTGTGTTGATATTGTGACTCATGTTTTGACAGTTGAGAAATATTTGGACGCCATCTAAAAGGGAAAATAAAGCGTGGACTGATTTGAAGTGTGTGGAGTTGCCTTTTAGGAAGGCTAGGCTTCTCCTTCCCCTAGACTGAGCTTGAACTTGTGTTGTATAGATGTATATTGCTAGGAATCATTGAATTAGAGATTATATATGCTATTTGAGACTGTGATCATTGTTCGAGTATGGTAGTGAAATTATTTGTTGTAATAACTAGTTTCGGTACTATTTGAGGTTGTGAATGAACTTGTTAAAGGCTGAATATAATGCGTACCACGTGATTGACACGTGTACCTATCTAGTCACTTATTGCCAGTATGAATTGTTTGATGTTGGATACACGTTGTAATTTTGAGGGGCTAGTTGCCTATTGTACTTCTGATAATATGTTATGGCTCTGTGTTGGTGATTCGGTCGACATACTGTGCACCTAGCCACCTGTGTATTGGATTGTGGTTCTATTGCTGAGGTGTTTGCTGCACCTTGGGAGTTCACTAGATTACCTATTGTTGATCTAGATGCTTGTTGCTTTATCAGTTG
Source organism: Solanum clarkiae (assembly GCA_011800125.2). Taxonomy (NCBI): domain Eukaryota; kingdom Viridiplantae; phylum Streptophyta; class Magnoliopsida; order Solanales; family Solanaceae; genus Solanum; species Solanum clarkiae. Next base: position 8,420 of record JAABOM020076278.1, on the reverse strand, counting down.
GGCTGCCTATTGTTGCTCCAGATAGTTGTTATACTTTTCAATGGTCTGTCCAGTGTTGTACTGAGTATTTGTGATACTTCTAATTATACTCTTTCTATTAGGTCTTAGCCTAGGCTTAAGCGAGTGTTGTCCTGGACTTGCATTGCTCAAATCCTGTTTGTTATATATTCACACAGTATGACTCTTCCTAGGTTCGAGACCTAGTTGATTGTTCTTGGGTTTGAGGCCCGGTTGATTATTCTTGGGTTCGAGCCCCAGTTTACTATTTTTGGGTACGAGGCCCAATTGACTGTTCCTGGGGTTGAGGCCCAATCAGTTGTCAGACTATTTGGCATTGGCTGACTTCTCCGATTGGAGGCCATGTCGGGATAGGGGTTCGAGGTCCCATTAGATATCATAGTGTTTTGAGGCCCCGGGTGATAGTTAGGGGTTAGAGGCCTTGAGTGACCTTTATGGGGTTTGAGGCCCCGAGTGACAGTTAGGGGTTCAAGTCCCCATGTGATATGATATCCTGCACGGGTTGAGATCTCATACCATCTTTTACTGACCCATGTACCCTTCCACCTGTACATACATGTTGATTGTGCTTGGGTGTACATTCTGGGCTTAAGGGGGTCTAGTTAGTAGACAAGCATAGACACTAGGGCTTTACATCTATGTACAACACTATACCCTTACCTGTGATAGTTGTGATATGATTTTTTTTGGGTTTTGTCAGTTGGTTCCATTGTGCACTGCCCGTTTCTGCTTAGTTGGGTCTTCAGACACCGCATACATAGTTGAAAATTGTTCTTTGGGTTTCTTCAGCCGGTATCATTATTGTACATTACTTGGGTTATTCAGTTGTTGTTGTTTTTGTTGTTTCTGGTTTTGACAAGAAAAAAAAGAAAAAAATCAGAGAAAAATAGTTCTTGCTAGATATGAAAGATAAATGTTGAAGGAAAATGATTCCAGCAGATACATGGTCCGTTGTGGCCCCCGTAGGTTCAATCTTGATTATAGCAACAAATGTCCATAGTAGATGGACATGCGTCACAATTATTCGATATTGCATTATTTTGCTTGCATAACATGGCCTCAACACGATATAGATTAAGTATAACAGAGGCATGAAAAAAACCAGAATGCCCCTCATTAAAACTAAAATCAAGTTCAAAAAATTTACTACTATCGCAGACTTGTTCTGCCATAACGCATTTTTTTATGAAATTTTTTTATGATGGTTATTTAAATCAAAATTAACCAAGTTTACGATGTAGATCGGTCGAGTACTCTTCTAGTTAAGCTATTTCACCTCGAAAAATTATCATTTGATTCGGTTGGCCTAAAATTCAGTCAAGACCATTTTTCTATATAATTATTTACTCGGATCAATATTTCGACCTCGAAATTGTTGGAAAAGTTAGGAATGATGATTGTGTGAGCATTTTATCCTCTAGGGGTATTTCTATAAATTTTTCTAAGTGTAAAAGACAAGCCACCATACAACAAATGGAATTAAAAAAAACTCATAAAATAAACCTCTATACGAAATCTGGCGCAGCAAGGGGGCTCCGGCATAACGTTCTCGTAGAATCATATGAGTGGGTATGCAACGAGCCTAAAAAGAGGTCCAAGTGGCCCGAAGGCGGCGGGGAATGCTTGGTAGGATTTTATTGGCCAAGAAATAGAAAATAGATGATTTTAATAGTTTTCTGTGGGTGTTAGCCCATGGAATCTAGCACTACAGGGGGTTCCAGTGCAACTTTCCTGAAAAATCATATGAATGGGTCCACAGGAGTCCGGCGAGAGTCCCAGGTGTCCTAGCTGCGACGGGTGACACTTGTAGGATTTTATGGGCTAAGAAACACAAACCAGACAATTTCGGTAGTTTTCTGTGGGTGTTAGCCCTCAGAATCTGGTGCTATAGGGGGCTCCAATGCAACTTTCCTAAAAAATTATACGAAAAGGTCTGCAACGAGCCCGACAACAGGCCTAGAAGGCCCGGCGGCGGTGGGGAACGTCTGGTGGGATTTTATGGGCCAATGAACAAGAAATAGGTGATTTTGGTAATTTTCTTTGGGTGGTAGCTCAAAGAATCTAGCGTTGTTGGGGGCTCCGATGCAACCTTCCCGAAAAATCATACGAGTAGGTCCGCAACTAGCTTGGCAAGAGGCCCAGGTAGCCTGACGGTGGCAGGGGACGCCTGATATGATTTTATGGGCCTAGAAACACGAAATCTGACGCTGTAGTGGTGCAAATGCAATTTTCCTGAAAAATCATATGAGCGGGTCCACAACGAGTCCGACAAGAGGTCCAGGTGGTCCGGCAGCAGCAGGAGATACCTGGTAGGATTTTATGGGCTAAGGAACAGGAAACAAGAGATTTTGGCAGTTTTCTATGGTGTTTTCCCATGGAATTTGGCGCTGTAAGGGGCTCCGACGCAACATTCCCAAAAAATCATACCAGGGCATCCATAACGAGCCCGAAAAGAGATCCAGGTGATCCGACAGCAGTGAGGGACACCTCGTAGGAGTTTATGGGCCAAGGAATAGGAAATGAGCAATTTTGGTAGTTCTTTATAGGTGTTAGCGTATGAAATCTGGTGCTCCAAGAGGCTCAAGCTCAACTTTCCCAAAAAGTCAAATGAATGGGTCTGCAACGAGCCTGGTAGAGGCCCAGGTAGCTCGATGGCGGTAGGGGATGCATGGTAGGATTCTATGGGCCAAGGATCATGAAACAAGTGATTTCTGCAGTTTTCTATGGGTATTAGGCCACGGAATATGGCGCTGCAAGGGGATGAGCGTATCTTTCCTGAAAAATCATACGAATGGATCCATAACTAATGCGACAAAAGGCCAAGGTGGCCCAGTGGCTACGAGGAACACCTGGTTGGATTTTATCGGCCAAGAAACAGAAAATATGGAAATTTTTTAAGGGTATTAGCCCTAGAATCTGGTGCTGAAGGGGGCTCCTGTGCAACTTTTCTGAAATATCATATGAGTGGGTCCACAATGAGGCCGGAAAGAGGCCCAGGTGTCTCGACAGCGGTGGGGGACGCTTGGTAGGATTTTATAGGCCAAGGAACAAGAAACATGAAATTTCTGCTGTTTTATGTGGGTGTTATCCTGCGGAATCTGGCAGTACAGGGGGCTCCGACGCAACCTTTCCAAAAACTCATACGAACGGGCCCATAATGTGCTCGAGAAAAGGCCTAGGATGCTTGGCGGCAGTGCGGTACGCTCAATAGGATTTAATGCGCCATGGAACAGGAAACAGGTGATTTCATCCATTTTCTGTGCGTGTTAGCCCACGAAATCTGGAGCTGCAGTGGGTTCTAGCACAACTCTCTCAAAAAATCATATAAGGGGATCTACAACAATCCCGGCAAGAGGCCCAAGTGGCCGACGGTGTCGGGGGAAGCCTTGTAGGATTTTATGTGCCAAAGAACATGAAACGGACAATTTTGGTATTTTTCTATGGGTGTTAGCGTGTGGATTCTGCTCCTGTAGGGGCTCTGACATAACGTTCCCAAAATATCATATGAGTGGGTCTGCAATGAGCAAAACAGGAAGCCAAGGTGGCAGGCGCAGCAGGGGGGACTCCTGGTAGGATTATATGGGCCAAGTAACAGAAAATAGATGATTTCAGTTTTCTATCGGTGTCAGCACACAGAATCTGTGACTGCAGGGGGATCCAATGGAACTTTCCCAAAAAATCATACGAGTAGCTTGGCAACGAGTTTGGCAGATGGGCCGATGTCCCGGTGGTGGCGGGTGATGCCATGTAGGATTTTATGGGCCAAGGAACATGAACCAGGCAATTTCGGTAGTTTTCTGTGGGTGTTAGCCTACAGAATCTGGCGTTGTTGGGGGCTCTAGTGCAACTTTCCTAAAAAATCATACAAAAGAGTCTACAACGAGCCCGACAACAAGCCCAGAAGGCCCGGCGACAGCGAGGGATGCCTGGTAGGATTTATGGGCCAATGAACAAGAAATAGGTGATTTCAGCAATTTTTAATGGGTGGTAGCCCATGGAATCTAGCACTGTAGGGGGCTCGGTGCCACGTTCCCGAAAAATTATATGAGTGAGTCCACAACAAGCTCGATAAAAAGCCCAGGTGACCTGGTGGTAGGAAGGGACGCCTAGTATGGTTTAATAGGCCTAGAAATAGGAACTGGGCAATTTCGATAGTTTTATGTGGGTATTAGACCATGGAATCTGGCGCTGTAGGGGCTCCAACGCAATTTTCCTGAAAAATTATATGAGTGGGTCCACAACGAGCTTGACAAGAGGTCTAGATGGCCCGGCGGCGGCAGAGGATGCCTAGTAGAATTTTATGGGCCAAGGAATAAGAAACAAGTGATATTGGTAGTTTTCTGTGGGTGTTAGCCCATAGAATCTGGCGCTGCAAGGCGCTCTGGCGTAATATTTTTGGAAAATCATATCAGGGGGTGGCTCGGTGGCCGGGGGGATGCCTGGTAGGATTTTATGGGCCAAGGAATAGGAAACAAGTGATATTAGCAGTTTTCTGTGGGTGTTCGCCTACAGAATCTGGCGCTGCAAGGGGCTCTGGTCTAATATTTCTGGAAAATCATATCAGGGGGTCCGTAATGAGCCTAAAAAGAGATCCAGGTGACCCGACAACAGCGTGGAACGCCTTGTAGGAGTTTATAGGCCAAGGAATAGGGAAAGGGAAATTTTCTTTGTTCTTTATGGGTGTTAGCCCATGAAATCTGGCCCTGCAAGGGGCTCAGGATCAATTTTCCCGAAACAAAATCAAACAATGGGTCTACAATGAGCATGGTAAGAGGCCCAGGTAGCTTGGTGGCGGTGAGGGATGCATAGTAGGATTTTATGGGTCAAGGATCAGGAAACATGTGATTTCAGCAGTTTTCTATAGGTGTTAGGTCATGAAATCTAGAGTTGCAAGGGGCTACGGCACATCTTTCCTGAAAAATCATACGAGTGGGTCCATAACAAGTGCGATAAGAGGCCAAGGTGGCCCAGCGGCGACGGGGGACACCTGGTTGGATTTTATGGGCCAAGGAACAGAAAATAAATGATTTTGGTAGTTTTCTGAGGGTATTAGCCTCAGAATCTGGTGCTGCAGGAGGCTCCTGCAGAACGTTTCCAAAATATCATATGACTGGGTCCACAACGAGCCTGAAAAGAGGCCAGGTGGCCTGAAACGGGATGATTGGTAGGATTTTATGGGCCAAGCAATAGGAAACATGCAATTTCTACAGTTGTTTGTGGGTATTAGCCCGCAGAATCTAGCACTGCAGGGGGCTCCGATGCAACTTTCCAAAAAAATCATACGAGCAGGTCCGCAATGTGCCCGACAAGAGGCCTAGAAGGCCCGACAATAGTGGGCGACGCTTCATAGGATTTTATGCGCCATGGAATAGGAAACATGCAATTTCGGCCATTTTCTATAGGTGTTAGCCCACAAAATCTGGCGCTGCATGGAGTTCCAGCACAACCCTCTCAAAAAATCATATAAGGAGGTCCACAACAAGCCCGACAAGAGGCCCAAGTAGCCCGACGCGACGGGGAAAGCGTTGTAAGATTTTATGGGCCAAAGAACATAAAATAGGCGATTTCGATAGTTTTCTGTGAGGGTTAGTGCATAGATTTTGGCGCTGTAGGAGCTCTAATGCAACTTTCCCAAAATATCATACGAGTGGGTCTCCAACGACCAAAATAGGAAGACAAGGTGGCCCATGCAGTAGGATTATATGGGCCAAGTAACAGAAAATAGGCGATTTCGGTAGTCTTCTGTCGGTGTCAGCCCACGAAATCTGGCGCTGCAGGGTGCTTCGATGGAACTTTCCCAAAATATCATACAAGTGGTCCCACAATGAGCCCGACAGATGGCCCAGGTGTCCCGATAGTGGTGGGAGATGCCATGTAGGATTTTATGGGACAAGGAACAGAAAACAGATAATTTTGGCAGTTTTCTATGAGTGTTAGCGAACACTGTCAAGTATTGTCCTTGGGCCTAGCCCATCACAGATTTGTCCCTTTGGCCCCACCCCAAAAGGCGCCTAACAATATATAGACTTGTCCTTTACTTATATACCCAACATCTCTCCTGTGTTTTGCCGATGTGGAATATCTCATCTCAAGATGTGTTGTTACATACACCCCTCTATAGACTCAGAATATTTTTTGAGGTTTGCCTCACCACATGGGATTTTCTTAGACTCAGCATTGAGCTTTGCCTGTCTAATCGGAATTCGCCTAAACTCAGCTGAACTCTAGCCCCACATCGATAAGGCTAACACAAGAGTGACTTTGATACCATCTGTAACAACCTGGCCCAACACTGTGAAATATTGTCCACTCTTGGGTCTAGCCATCACGGGTTTGTCCCTTTAGGCTCACCCTAAAAGCTGCCTCACAGTATATAGACCTGTCTTTTACTTATATAACCAACATCTTTCTTGTGTTTTGCCATTGTGGGACATCTCATCTCAAAATGGGTTGTTACATGCCATCACACCCATTTTTTTGTAGTGACAGCCCTGCACCCACCCCGCACCTGTCTTGCACCTACGCTGCACCGTTTCATTGCCATCCTTATGCACTACCCGGTTGATCATATCATGATAACTTAGCCATTTTCCATTAAATAAATAAAAATTAATATAACAAAATATAACTTGTGTATTTTATAAATCAATTTTGGATTCAAACTGTGCGAATCGAATTTGTTCAATCTCAATTATATTTTTATTCATTAATATGGTAATTAAATCTAAAACAGTATCTACAAACACAATAATATTTAATACATATATATTTTACATAAGAGGTATGTCAAATACCTCAAAGTTCTTATTAGTTGGAAGGAGACACAACTTATTCTTGAAGCTATCATCCTCTGATTATACTTTTTTCAATATGTAAATTTTTTTTCTATTCTAGTTTATCAATCAATTTTTTTTAGATCTAACCACTTTCTTCTATATATGTATACATACATATATATATGTGTGTGTGCGCGCGCACATAGGTCTCAGAATAATGATGTTTCAGAAAATCAGAATGACAGGATCGAACAAACTCTTATTTACCTCAGGTATTACTTATAGAGTAATTACTTAATCCAATGTTGTTAATTCTTATTAGGTTTAGCAAGCGGCGGAGACACCTTGTGTATATGGGATTCATTCAAACCTTTTTGGCTAGCGCAAAATATTTTATAAAAATAATATTATAATTGTGATATGATTATTCCTAAAAATGCTTGTCCTGAAATGAAAAACTCAACCAAACAAGAAGAAACTAATCTTTATTTCAAAATTATTAGACCTTATCCCCAGAAAAACCGATGATATAACTCAACCACAACTAAAAATTCGGTCAAAATTGAAGGACGGAATATATTTTTTAAGAAAAATTGATGGATTGTAGATCATTGATTCTACAAAATCGATGGATAGGATATATAAGAATCGAGAGACAAGATTAATTTTTTATAAATATACATAAAAAATATTTTTATCTAGAATTGAATCAAGAGATTTAATATAACTTTGAACAATTCTGCCACTTGACAACACTTGTTCTTTGATGAAATATTTTTTTTATTTTTGTTTATACTCTTTGACTATAATTTTTAACTTAAAAATCTACGAAATCCCTTGATTTTATAAAAATAAAACAATCTAAGAGATTGCATCAATTTTCTTTTAAAAAAATTATAATTTTGCGCAAAAAAAATGGACGTATGACCATTTTGATAAAGTTCGTTGATTTTTTGAAAAATAAAAAAAGATGAAATGGATGGATAATTCCTTGGTGTTTTGGACAGGTCATATCCTTCGATCCTCTATCCCTCAATTTTTTTATTGTTTTTAGTAGTGAATGTGACATACTCCTCTTGTCTCTATTTATCTTGAAATAAAATTTGAAAATTATGTGGATTATTTAAACGATCCAATATTGCAATAGTGTATCACAACTTCTTGAATTTTATTCCCTTTTTAGTTGTCATGTTGCATTTTTCAAAGTTAATTTGACTAATTTTCAAAGCTAAATTAGGTAAAACTAATTTGATATTTTAAAATAAAAATCTAGATATCCAAAAACTATAATAAAAATATTATTGATTGCAACTTTTTTCATATCAATATAATGAAAAAATACATCTTAAAATATTAACCAAAATTTATATAATTTGACTCTTAAATAAAAATCGTGACAATAAAAAAGAGACGGGCGCGAGGGGGGGGGGGTTGACTAATAACTTATTTTGAATTCAGTTAAATGTAGATAGGAAAAAAAACACATAATCAATCCGTAACTTCTCTAAATGAGATGACTCCTTCTTCTTGCATTATTTAGTTTTTAGACAATAACCTAATCAACATATCTTTACAAAAAGAATAATTGAACTAACTATCTCTTTATTTAAACCCCCCCCCCCCCCC